>CM044433.1:180738007-180755072 GCA_024363595.1 Xenopus borealis | reverse complement strand
AGAAATGAAATAATGAGAGATTTCAGGGCATGTGAATAATATGTCAGGGTCACATAGTGAAGTCAATGCAAGGAAACAAGGAAACCAAGCACAGATGTTGTTCGCAACTGAAAGGTGGAAATCCAAAAGGTCGGAAAATGACTACAACATGGAATCCACATGAAAGCGGAGAAGAAGAGGGATGGGCGAAAAAGATGAGGATTGAGTTAACTTCAAAAGTTGAAAATGAGACAAAGGGAGTGAAGTGTTTAGTTGAGTTCTCATGAAGATGTTGTTGCTGAAAGATTTGTGAGCGCCTCTAAGTTTTTAAGAAAGTGGATAATCCTCCCAAGGGGCAAGGGAGAAGCTTGTTGCTATTAAAGTGTTGAGGAGCGAACAGAAATAAGGTTCAAAGGTTGGGATGGTGAGGAGAGGCTGGAAGAAAGAAAGGCTAAGTAGAGAAACTGATGGTAAGGAAGCAATGTTCTCTTTATTGTTGACCTCAAATGGTAGAACAGGGGAGGCTTAGGCAAGTCTGAAACTGTAGACTGAAACAATCAGCTTGAGAAAACAAAATAATTGGGGAAAAGGATACATTCAGATTTTAATAATATAGACAAATACAAAGAAGAAAATGTTAAATTCTCCAGTACAACATTACAGTATTGGTTACACGCACACATGATGCTACTGCATGAGGGATGTCAGCATTAAAAAAGTTTTTTAGGGGGCTATTGGGAATAGCTAAGTTTTAAATTGGTAATTATCAGACTTTTTTGGTCTCAATCATCCATTGGAGGTCTAGAACGTGGTTCTGGTATTGGCCAATGTTTCAAGAATGTCCAGAAAAGTATTTGACTCAAATCAACCTAATTGGCCATTTTCAGGTGCAAATAAGCATTCTCTTCCAATCTCCCCCAGACAAACATTCACAATGGATTTCTCTGCCATTAGTCCCGGATCCTCTGGGGAGAAAGTCCCTTGTTTTGTGACCCGATCACTTAAAAAGTTTATAATCTCAGGTGTGTCATTCCCAGGACAATAATATTTTGAAGATAAAACATTTGTTGTTTCAGGAGCCCCCATTCTAATCCCACTTACTTTTCTAAGGAGATATCAGTCTGCTGCACAGTCCCATAGACAAAGGCAGGCCACAACCCAACTTCTGGTGCTCCATAGTGGCCAAGGCTGAGACGTTTGGAAAGCTGACACTGCACAAATATGGGGGGGCCTTATTTATCAAAGTACAAATTTATCGGACTATTTTATTGAAAACAATTGGAATCCCCGATTGGACCGTATTTATTATTTTAAAAATCGCGATTTTATCAGATAGGGGGCAAACATGAAAAAAATCGAGCTAAAATACTAATTTTTTTCTGATGTCTTTACTGAATTGCTAGATTTTCTTCAGACTTTTGTCCAGATAAGTTGGATTTTAGGGTTAATTCCAGCGCAGGCCACAGAAACTTCCAAATAGAGTAGGGACATCTCCAATTGAGATTTTCGGATTTTGACTTTTCCACCCTCAGGGGTTTAATAAATCTTGAAAAATTCAAGCATTTTACCAATAAAAATTTGGATTATGTAATTTAAAAAAAACTTTTTTCAAGTTTTTGACATTTGGACCTTAATAAATAATCCCATAATTGTTAGTAAAATAAAAATAAAAAAAACAGATTTATTTTTCACCATAATAATAAAAAGCCACTTGTCTATATTCTTCTAAACCTAATGTCGTTTCCTTATTAAAGAGCTCTCTGTGTGATTAAAAAAGAAAATTTGTGCAGGTTTGTCTTATTAAACAGAATGTTCTATTAAATATAATTTTACAGCCTTGACTCACAGCACAGATGTCTGATAGGCAAAATCTGCTTTAGTCCCAGGTACTGTATTCACCGGGGTTTTTCCAGATATGGGATCTTTCCATAATTTGGATTTCCATGCCTTAAATCTACTAAAAATCTTTTAAACAAACAAGAAAAATAAATAAACATTGAATTGAAAAAGATTTTTTTTAAAACATAAAATAGGCTGGTTTTGCCTCCAAACAGGATTAATTGCGATCAAGTACAAGCTACTGTTTTATTATTACACAGAAAAAGGAAATCAATTGTTAAAATGTATTTTTTTTCTTCAAGAAAACGGAGAAAGATGGCCTTTCTGTAATTCAGAGGTTTCTGAATAATGGGTTTACATATAAGGGATCCCATACCTGTACTGACCATGGGCAAAGCAACCTTTTATTTTCAAACTGGAAGTTTCTCTAATTTAAAAAGATTTCACTTTTTTAGTAAAGTATTTTTCACCAAAATATTTCACCAGGTCCATGAAGGCAAAAAGAATGATGGCTAATCAATGTTCCCATATTTGAAGATTTGCATGATGCATTTTCACAATGAGAAATTTGTGACTGGAAAGAAACATCTTCACAACTGTTTCCAGATGGAAAAAAAAATCAGCAATAATAGAAAATAACTGAAAACAATTTATCTTTTTTACCACTGGGAAAATTAATGAGATAAATAGGGAAAAAAACAGTAATGTATCAGATTTTGATAAATCTGTCCCGAAATGGAATTTTATTTGAAAATGTCAGACTCAAGAGAAAATGTTAAAAAGACAAGGGCATTAGAGGTATAGAGGCAGAGCAGGCAATAATAGGTATGGATATTTTAATAAAATAAAGAATTTGGGGTTTGAGTTTAATTTTAAAAGGAGTTTATTACTCAGCTTTTCATGTCTTTAAGTTACAATGTGGTTAAGAAAATACAATAATTAAACAGCAATTGCAGAATAAAAAAATATTGTCGAGATTATTTGCTGTGATTCGCCTGAATAATTGCAGAAGCTCAACCTCAAAAATTAATAAATATGCTCATATTAAGACACAGATTTCCAAATGATGAGGTTCTTGCGTGTTGCTCATTAACAGAGGTCCAAGCAGAAGATGCCAATTCTGCCAGAGGTCTACAGAATCTTGAACCCTTTCATCTTTCAAAAAATGTGGTGTCAACGCTGCTTAACAATCCATTTTGGCACCCTAAATCGCAAATGTGCTAATGCCCAAAAACATTTATGCGAATGCTGTCCTGAAACCTGTGCATTTCCCTGTAGCTTCGACCCAACTGCACCAGGTTTCTCAGGTTTTCTCTTCCTTTCATTATCTCCACCCATGACCTAACTCTGCTGGCTTCCTTCTCAGGCAGCCTCTATTTATAGGAGTGTGCATGCCCCACACCCTTTCGTGATGGGCGCTTTGAGCATGGGTTTATAAATAGAAGGGACTTCCTGGTTGGGTTTGTGTTGGAAGCGGGCAGGTTAGGGTTGGGTGCACATCACTAACATACATGATAAATCTCAGGGGGTTATATACTTTCCTTGAATTAGTGATGGTTTTAATGTGTCTCTAGGGGTGACTTATTGTTGGATCACAAAGAAGTGCCTGACCCCAAAAAGTCTGAAAACCTCAGCATTAGCAAAAGCCATAAAATGAAAATAACAGAGATTTCTTAGGCTTTGCGCTGATCTCTCGATGTTAGACCCGTTTATCACTAAAGGAACCAGAATTCAAGCCAAAAACCCACCATATCTCATTCTATTTTTCAAACCCCACCTAACACCGCATGCCTTCTGTTTATCGTAGATCTTTCCACGGAAATGCTGTTTTTTTATGGAAAGCAGTGATTATTTAATATTTGTTTTCTCAGATTTGTCTGTTGGTACTTTGTATCACAGTTTCAATATTATTTGACCTTTTCATTTTTTTTTGTAGTTCTCTGCCCAACTAGGACGTTCATCCCAGACATTCTATTCTTTTCGTATGCTCCCACAAGAAAGGAATGTACAAGTTTCCATGTGTCTATCAGCAGAATGATATCAACATACGGGAACACCCCTTCTGGAAAATAAAAATCATTCTCCCCCACCTTTTATTTTCTTCATATGGCCCCGGTGTGCTTAAGACTTTCCATTATTTGTCCAGAAGTTACATTTTGAGTTGGCAGATTTTCTACAAACATTTTGTATTGATTTCTTATTTTCTTCCTCTGATCCTCTCACAGGTATCAGGCTCAAGTCCAACCACATGGCTCATGTTAAAGAGCTGCATGGATGCTGGCATGGAGTCTCTTTGCTGAAAGCCTTGCTTACATTTTATGGTTATGAAAATTCCATCTGTAAATTTTGTAACTTCTCTGTTGGATGAAGTTCTGCCACCTCCATCATTCTCAATTGGGTTGAGCCAGCCAAGACTTCAATTCCCACAATGCCTTGCACACTTCTGTGACTCTCCTCCTTTAGAAAGCTTTACAGATTCCTAGGTGACTACATAGGATACAAGTTGAGTTGTTGACAAATAGGGCTCTGGGTTTAGCAATCTACTACATGGGGCCAGTCTAGAAATGTATTCCTTTAGAGGGGTTGTGATTCTCATTGCAGAGGTTCAACAATGGGTTCTGCCACCTTGTTTCCTTAAGCAGGTTTTCCACGTTTCAGTGCCATATCTTATTGCTGGTGTTGTGCTTGACTTGGGAGTTGATACACCATAATGCTGCTTTAATTATCATCATATTCATTGTCAGTGGTTGTAACTTGACAGCACAAGAGGGTCTGCTGTAGTTACACCACTGTGTGCTGCTGTTTTTCACTTTGTCTCCTTATTTTATATTCAGAGGTCTTGTTTCCCCTTTATGGCAAGCTTTCCTATACTGAGGGATTGGGCTCCTAAAGAGGGCCCAAAGCAGTGGATGGAGAACCAATCCTGTAGTCCATAAAGGGCTAATAATATTCAGTTAATATGCGACATTAATATCCTAGTAAGACATTTAAGGAAGTTCTGCATCCAGAGGAAGTGGTGGATGCCTGGACTTCCTCAGGGCACCCTCTAGCTTGTGTGCCATGTAGAGAGTGCCAGCAGGAGGGTGCCATATCTACCTATGACAGGTTTTAAAGTTCCCATGCACTCAACAGGTTTGTGTGGTTGAGGCACAAAATTTGGACTACAGCTTCTGCAACAATCACGTGGACTGACCAACAGCCAGGTAAGCCACCTATTTACCCCTATACAAAGGCCAACAAGCTACTGACTTGTTGAAGGCACTGAATTGCCAGCTTATACCACGCTGTGTATGGTGACCTACTCGCATTAACATTATCCACAATATTGGGCCTAACCACTCTTACAAAAATTGTATTGTATTGTTGAAGGCACTGAGTTGCCAACTTATACCACACAGTGTATGGTGACCTACATCGCCTTAACATTATCCACAATATTGGGCCTAACCACTCTTACAAAAATTGTATTGTATTGTTGAAGGCACTGAGTTGCCAACTTATACCACACTGTGTATGGTGACCTACATCGCCTTAACATTGTCCACAACATTGGGCCTCATCTCTCTTACAAAAACTGGATTGTTTTATGACCGTTTATGAACATGCTGCCTGGGAATCTGTTTAGCTTCCATCAGGCTGAATATTCCTTTTACAAAGAAAAAACCATACAATATATCAGTGTGGGGCACCAGCTCAAAAAGTTGATGTGCAGATGTCACTGGGATCATTTAAGCGAATTAAAGTAGAGCCTGTAACTTTAAGAAAATAAAGCCCATAACAGGATCCATGCTTGCAGAAAAGCAGATGGAACAGATAGTAACAAAACGCCATCAATCAAGACCAATACCAATGGCATCTTCTGAGCCTCCATATACGCTCCAGTCTAAATGAATCCAGATTGTGGAATTTCAGCGGACACGTTGCAAACATGTGGGACAGAGAGTCACAGGAAGGGATGCATAAGAGTCACTCTGAGTGATAAGATTAGGTGCAGGATATTAGCAACACGTTTCTCAATCGTAAACCCTAAGACATAATCCACCAGTCCTCCCTGTTCTGTTTGCAGCCTTTGAGCCTGTTCTTTACTATGGGTTTTTCTGGAGACCCCAGAATGTCTTTACAAAGTGCCCTATCTCAAGGATGGTTTGACCCTTTAAAGGGCAAGGAAAGTGTAAAATAGAATAAGGGTAGAAATTGTGTATTTTGTATACTAAACATAAACATGAACTTACTGCACCACAAGCCTAATCAAACAAATGATTTATGCTTTCAAAGTTGGCCACAGGGGGCTGTCATCTTGTAACTTTGTTATACATCTTTGTAATATCAAGACTCGCACATGCTCAGTGTGATCTGGGCTTCTTAGGGATCGTCATAAATAATCAAAAAACCAAGCTGCTTGAGTTCTGCATGGCTGGTAAGAAAGGCAGGGGCTCCCTCTGCTGTTCATAAGTATGATTGTTTCCCTGCCAGAAGTTAGGGACTGTCTGCAAATTCCTACCCACCGCACTAAATGAAGGGAGAATTTCACTGCATACAGTCAGGTTTCTTATAAAAAAGGTACACATTTTTTAATTAAAGTATATTGGAGATAGATTTCTTTTTCATTAAAGAAAGTAAAAATGGGATTTTATTTTCTTTGCCTTTCCTAACCCTTTAAGTCCAAACACTCATCATTGCTCTCCCTCCAAAACAATGGCTTTGGCCACCACTAGGATTTGTATGCTCCTCAGAATGATGTCCCGTGGGCCAAACTGAGGTTAAGTTAACCGTGGAGGTAGATGTGAAGGCTGCTTGATGTCATTTTCCAAAAATAGGCTCATCGGATTGACATTTACGAGAGACAGGCTAACATGTGGACAAAATCTGGGTATATATGACCAATTAATATGGTTATACATTTGCCAACACCCTACTCTATCCAATCACTCAGGCTGCCAAACATATGGACACTGTCATAAATGTATTGGGCAAATGATCTGGCTGGCTTCGTGCCCATTTGCATGTGTCTCCTCTGGTCTGGTCAAAGTATTATTTAAAAAAAAGGGGAGCATTGGATTCTGTATTTTGTTGTCATCAGATGGGTCCAAAAGGGTTTCCCATGTGACCGGATCCTTGGCCACCAAAGCTAACTGACCATTTTACTTCCAAGTGCCAGCTGATGCTGATGTCGATCTGCCCATCACTTGGAATGTAACTGGTTTGTATAATGTCTAGGGATGCACCGAATCCAGGATTTGGTTCAGGATTCAGCCTTTTCCAGCAGGATTCGGCCGAATCCTTCTGCCCAGCCGGTGTCTCAGACTCCCTTTTATCCAAATTTTTAAAACATGCTTTCCTTTATCACTGTAATAATAAAACAGTAGCTTGTACTTGATCTCAACTAAGATATAATTAATCCTTATTGGAGGCAAAACCAGCCTATTGGCTTTATTTAATGTTTATATGATTTTCTAGTAGACTTAAGGTATAAAGATCCAAATTACAGAAATATACCTTATCTGGAAAACCCAAGGTCCTGAGCATTCTGTAGAACAGGTCCCATACTTGTACTAAAATCTAAAATATCTGTAGACATCATCACATACAGCACTAGAGTGTCTGAGTGAGTTAGTTGTAGGTGCTAGTCTCTTCCATCTGTAACCCTAATGGTTCCCTCCTGTGTTACCACTTTGTGCTAAAAAATACGGATAGCTCTGAATTATCTCAGTACACGCTGTTCAATCCTGGAATCAATACAAAATGTAAAATGGCTCCAACTTCTCCAGTATGAAGAGTACATTTGGGAGTTTCCAGGCTCCATCTGGTGGAATATCTCAGTAGAGCGCAGCAATGGGGGCTGTCGGAAGAAGCTGACATTCACATTGGTGGTTATGGGTCCATTTATAAAGGACATGGATCACCAGGAAAGACTGAAGGCCTAAAGGTGAATGATGCAGTCCTGAGGAATGTAGCCACCTCTCATTCTTTAACATTCTAAATCCTCCCATAAATTAATAGAAGGTGCTAATTACTAGACAAATTAACACATATATTTAAGAACGGGACCCAGGGTTTCCTGTTTATAAGAGGCCAATGTAATAATTGCTTCAATAAATACTGTAATTACAATTACAAAATCTGCTCTATTTTTGTGTTGGCAAATTATCAACTAAATGTATTTATTATAATTGGGCTGTCCAGCTCGAGGCCCAAGAGGGTGAATTTTTGTCCCTTGGGTTCCACCAACATCACCATTTTCACAATGCAGCTTATGAACATGCATTATGTTAGCTAATTGTATGACTACATGGGAAGAGTTGCTTAAGAGTCAAAATCTAGAGATGAAATAATTAGGGATGCACCAAATCCACTATTTTGGATTCGGCCGAACCCCTGAATCCTTCCCAAAAGAATCGTCCGAATACCGAACCCTAATTTGTATATGCAAATTATGGGTGGGAAGGGGAAAACATTTTTTACTTCCTTGTTTTGTGCCAAAAAGTCACGTGATTACCCTCCCTGCCCCTATTTGCATATGCAAATTAGGATTTGGTTTGACCAGGCAGGAGGATTCAGCCGAATCCTGCTGAAAAAGGCCGAATCCCGAACCGAATCCTGGATTCGGTGCATCCCTAGAAATAATACACACGTTTATGGCCATGACACCTCATTTCATGACGTAGTGGAACCAGCAATATATGCAACACAATGACCTCAGTGTTTCATGACACTGTAGTGTAGACTCAGCCTTTTATGATGCAGTGCCCCCAGCATAAATACACTGTGGCCACAGCAATACATTTTACAGTAAACTCAGCTTTTTATAGCACAGTGGCCCCAGCATGTCTGCATGTTGATATTGAAGAAATATCACTCTGGACTCTGCCTGCTGATAACAATATGGACTGCGACCTTCTCCGGAGCACATTGAATCTTCCTGCACTGAGCCATGCGAGAATTGTAAACGCTGACATACAAGTCAAAATTCAAAATCTACCCCTCTAATTTTCCATTTCTCATACAGCTCAGTGCAGGAATATTTACAATGCTCTGGGGAGGTCATAGTCCTTATTGTTAGCACAATACTTCAGTTAGAACTGCACCCCCTCTGCTGATCTCCACTACCCAATGGTAACACCCCAGAAAGTGGGGAAGATCTCCTGAAAGTTCCACTTCCCCAACACCCTGAAGACTACACATAAAATTGACTGCACAATTTTTTTTTTACATTTTTCAAGAAGCTAAATGCAAACTGTGAGCATATTTATAGCAAAGACATGCAGGGCTACCTTGAGTTTGTTATTGTTATGCTTCAAACATTCCAAACCGCCTTCCTCTTTTGGATGAACACGAGAGATTGCTGGAATCTATATCATCTGGGCTGTTCTGCTGATGAAGTGAAACATATTTGTTAAACATCTTACATTGTATCCGGCTTCCCCGATTGAATAAAACTAGATAGTTTTGGACCTGACGAACTGTCACTGATGACAGCAAAACCTCACTTAAGATTCATAGCCCTTGGTGGATGAGTATTGCTCTGAATCTTCATTCTTCACAGTATATGTTTCGAGAGGAAAAACGAGAACATATGCAGTTCTGGAACAATGCTGATAAATGTGAGACAGGTTACGATAAATAAACCAACAGATTGGGATGACACAACATAAAAATGTAGAGAGGACTGAAACAAAACCAAAGTGATCTTTCTTTGTTTCCCCCATGAGGGTCAAATCTGGACTTTTTATCTGATGTCAGAGGTGAATCCCAAAGAAATTTAGGGGTCAGAAGTGATAGGTACTGATTTTCCAGCGGGAAGTTGTCTTTCAGACAACAAATAGCGTTATATCTTTGCAACAAAGTCTTGAGAATCATGTTTTACTTTATTTAAGAGAGATGCCACCTCTACTCAGGGATCAGGCAGACTTGGGTGGAAATTGGAAAGAGGGGTCTGGTAGGTCAGAGTCAACTGGTTGGGTTGGGAACGGAACATTGAGAGAATTACAAATTTAAGTCCATTGCTGATAAATTTGTAATAGAGGCCAATTCTCGAATATTACCCTTTCATTTCAGGTAAACAATAGCGTTGTTGCCCAGCTTTACAGCAAGGATTTGGTTCTTAAAGGAGAACTAATCCCGTTAATCGAAAAACCCATCACCTTCCCTCCATTGGCCCACTTCAGTGTTTTTGTTCCTCCATAGTACCTCAAATGAAAAAGTGTCCCAGGCATTAACATTGGCATATTCATGCCCAGTAGAGCAACAGGTCTCTGTTCTCCTATATAAAGAACAGAGACCAGCAGCAATTGATCTAGCTTGGATGACAGCATGCAAAGTGCAAACATATCCTACTTTACATCATCTGTTTAGTTACCCCAGGGTCACCTGGGTCAATGAATGAAGAGATGTCAGGTTTATCGTTTATAACAAACAATAGACATGGTTCTAGTATAAACCCGGGCTATATATAATCACAGTGGGGTTAATGACCACCATAATTCAATATTCTCCATTCAAGTTGGCATATCCAATTTTTTTTGCGTTAAAATGTTTTGTGACTCAAGATATTTGTTGATATGACTTGCTGAGTCCACAAGTTGAAAAAGAAAAATCACTTAGCATTGGGCTACTTAGGGATTCTCGTTCTTAACACAATCAATGCCTTCTGTCCATGTTCCCTCTAAGTCCATATAAGCCATGAGTACATTGAAATCTCATTTGTTTTAAACAACTAATCTACTAAAACAATGGCCTTGTGTCTTGAACGACTTCATAAATACAATCAAAATGACCAAACTAACCAAAGATGTTCGGAAGTAATCTTTGAGACAAGAGGTCCCTAGGTGATACTTGCTCTCATCTTCCCTTATCTGTATCAATGGACCTCATTCCCATTACAGAAATAGGTCTATTAATGTTTCAGATTAATGAAAAAGAGGGCTATCAGGATAGGAGTTAATAGTTAGCAGAGCTTTCAAAAAGTCCAGATCGTTTTATTTTTACATGTGACGAGGAGGGAAGACTCGTTGAATTTGCCCTGTGGGTAGTCCTTTCAACATCTAGATGTTCTCTTGAACAAAAACTGAATTTTAATTCCTAATGAATGAAAACCACCTGCCAAGTATGTGCACTACGAGAGTGACAATGCTTTATTTAGAGCCATATGGAATCAATCAGGATCAAAGCAAAGGTTCTCTCAAGACTTTGACCAAACATTACTGACTTCATTTCTGCTATCATCCTGGCACCGACATAGAGAGAACTCTCCCAAGCAGATTAGAGGCTGCCGTATAAAGCACTTTCCCCATTGTTATTATTTCATCCCTGATTAATCCTATCACCATTACAAGCCAATGTCTACACATAAATTGTGTATTCCTGTGGACAGCAAGGTCTGGGGCACATGAAAGGTGCGGAGGAGCAGGACGAGGAAATGTTTTACTCGTGACTTAGTGGTTGGACATGTCCGATCACAGTTCCTGAACAGCTGTGGGTGATAAGGGATAAATTTAAACCCTGCTGGCTCGAGGAAATGCAGAACGCGATTAGATGCTTACGTACAGACGGAATTATCGTACAATAACAGTAATTGGCCTTCCCGTATGAGATTTTATGTGAGTTTTATTGCTTGAAGAATGACTTAAGCCCTAGTAAAAACATTTCCACATGTTCAAGTAGCCTCCAAATACAAATGGTTTATACCGCTGACTCTACCCCACTTCATTGTGATGTACTGTGTGAACTGCAGACCTCCGACAACAGAACTCGCCTCCATTTAGCTTTGCTCATATGGGGGCAATTCCCTAGAGTGCAATTTTGCCAGTGTCACTTCGCAGCCATCGCAACACTTCGCCAGGCGAAAATTCACTCAGATTTTATGGCCTATTTATAGAGCCCGGAGCTGAAAAGCCAGCAAGTAAGCTTGCAGGTGGATAGAGTGGAAGAGGAGCTCAACTCCAAACTGCTCGCGACCCTCAAAATGTGTGTGGAAGTTGGCCCGAACTTGACCAACATGCAGTGGTCAGGCCAAATTACTAATGGCCAGCATAAGTTTGGGCATCTTTCTATAATAATGGGGAAATGTAATTGAATTTTACAAGTTGTTGGAATTGACAGAGCTCTATCAGCTATCCACCCTAATACCTCCACACCCTATGCATTGTTGACCCACTACGTTTGCTGCTTAACCAATATGGATGAAATTAGCACCAAGTGAAGACCCAGAATGAACTTTTAAAATCTATCCTTAGGGTACTGGCAGACAGGGAGATTTGTTTTCCACATTTAAGCAGCACTGTTTTTCGAAGTTGCCAACTTCAGAAAACGAAGTACCCTTAAACAAATACGGATACCAGAAATTAAACAATTTATACAAATAACATTATATTTATATGCTATTTGCAATTTTACCCAATGTATTTACATTACCTATCAGTTCTCCCAAGTTCCTCTATGACGGGGCTGCCATATTTGTGCAGCAGTAGTCCGTTCCTAGCATTAGTTTCCAGCATTAGAAACTCAAAATGACAGGTTGGCAAAACAGTCAGGATTAGGAATTTCAAGTAACAATAACTTCCAAAAGCAGAACTATCAGTGAAAAATCATCAATATGATCTATATGCAATATACATAAATTTTTTTTTTTTGTGTCCGTATCACTTTAAGCATGTTTTTAAGGCAGCATGAGACATTAGCGATGAACACTGCCAAGAAACCAGTGATGACAACTTACTCTGGATTTACTTTGCCAAATTCTCCGCAGTCAGCAAGGGCCATGATATAAAAGCATTGACTCTTACATGGATCATGTTACCAGCGCTGTAAGCATCACAAATTGTATTTATAGTTATTTCCATAGACCATAAATTACAATGGCTCTAAATCATTGTTTATAGGTAGGTCTAACCAGCCAGGATCAACTGGATCAAAGACAATTTATAGAGGAAAAATACTATTATTAGGCAGAGTTATCACCACCTGTTTCCTTAAATAATTATACTGAAGTCCATGTATCATTAGCTCACATGGCAAGTGTAAAAGCTTTGCCCATTGCAATGGCAGCATTAGTGGTCTGAAGGGAAAAGGGCACTCTTGGACCCCAGGGTTTGATTCTTGCTATGATCTTTCACTTGTGGCTTTCTTTCCACGCTCCAAAATCATACACAAGCAGGCTCCTAATTAGTTAGCTCAAGCCAACAGAGACTGCTGTGAGCAATAATCATTTTCTGTAAAGCCCATGGTGCACTGGGGGTTCTAACATTTAAAAATCTCTCCAGGGAAATACATTTTTTCCTCCAGGGTGGGGACTCTTAACTCTGTTCTACTGCAAGGAGACTGTCAACCCAACTGCCAGTGTAATAGATTTCATGTTTCCAGTCTCCTCCGATTTCCGAGATTGAACAGGCAGAGGACAAAAGGGCTAAAAAGAAGTATACATTTCTAGGTAATCAGAGGCGTTACACAATTTAAGTAAAAAATTGTCAACTTCTCAGAAATTCCAGTTTTTAAAAAATCTCAAAGGCACACGGATACCAAATGTGCGGTGATTATTATTATTAGTAAAATGACGTAGGAAAAGCATCACTGAATGGGGAACCCAAAAAAACAAAGACAAATTATGGGAGATTGTGGGTTTGTGACCTAAAAAAAAAGGCCTCAGCAGAGCTTATTATTGACACATACACACAATATTCAATTGGTCACGGGTGAAAACTAGAACCTCAAGAGAAAACTCATCCAAACATAAAAAAGTATCAATCCAATGGTCTGAAGACCCCCACACTGCCATAAGGCAGAAATACTAATGAGTATCCATGCAGTAGGACAGATTAAAAATGTTTTATCCCACAACTGACCCTAAAGGTCACCATACACAGGCCGATAAAAATCTGCCGAAAGACCAAATTGGCAGTTTATTGGCCAATGTATGGGGCCATCAGACAGCCTTTGGCAACTACAATCAGCTAGATGTCTATCAGGCAGGTTTAAAAATCCCATTGGGTTGAGGACTGGATCAATTAACTGATGTGGCCATCCAACTGCCTCCATTCCTGGTGTTCTGAACAAATAGTCAACCCAATAACACAGTGAAAGTGGGCATACCGTGGCAAGATCTTGCTAGTTTAACATGCTGCTAGCAAAACTGGCCTCAAGTCCTCTTCTACTTTGACTGAACACGGCTCTAATTGTATCAGAAAATGAGTTGGATCAGCCTCCAAAGTGACAAAATAGCATAATTTTATCGCCAAGGTGGAATGTTCCCTTACTTGAAGTTCTTATTTATCTTAGCCCGAGTCCACAGACTTCAGGTCAAACCACTCATCACTAGTCTTTATCAAGGTGGCCATAGATTACAATTTTTCCCGGAGAAGATCTTTCTAAGAAAGATTATATGTTTCAACACACTGGTAGAGCTGAATCATCAGATATACAAGTAGAAACAATATAATTCTACCTGTTTCTGACCATTCAGTGGCCAATGTTCAGGTGCCTTCAAAGGTGCCCTATCAAAATTTTCAACCTGGACCAATTCAAGCGGACCGATACCCAACTCTTCTGCTGATGTCTGTCAGCTCATCTCCCGCCAAACACTCACTGAATATCGTGCGAATAAGGTTTCGTACAATAGTAATCAGTGCGTGTATGGCCACCTTTATTCCGATACCTTGCAACATATTCATATAGAATACGTTCTTGTTGGTCAGTGGGGACTGGTATTGAGTCTAAAAGCAAAGTACTACTATATGGAACACCAAACTTTTAAATTATAAAAACAACCCTGATCTCCATCCGTGACACGTTGAAACAGCAGTTTTATTAGCAAAAAAAAGGACAATTTCCGTATAAAAATACAAACTGGACTGTAGTATATCTTTAATGTGTTGTGGGAAAATCACAACTAGTTTATCTCCAATCAAAGAAGATTGTTTCTGAACGTAAACCCTCTGACATCCAATTGATTGAAGCATTACTCGCATTCTCATGGCATTCTCTTTAAATATTCATAAAACATTTAGCACGCCATGTACATATACATACAGGGCCCACGTATTTTACAAAAATGAAAAGAAAAAAACTGTCAGCTTACAACTGCCTACTGCCCTATTATAAAAGTACTGCAATATCAAGCGTACAAACATCATATGTTCAACGACCTTTTTAAAAGATCTGCGTTAAGAATAACATTCTCCTTTTTTCATTCACAAAAAGACACAAAACAAGTAGCTTAGGGGTTCTCGCTCCATTTTTCTTTTGTTACTTACAGAACAACAGAATAGCAAAAGTACACGAATATATACCCCTTTGATAAATATCAAACCTCTTCAGACATTTCTGAATTAGCCACCAATCTGTTTTCCTCATACATTGTAATGTAAGTGTCAACCATTAAATCTAAATCATGTTTTGAATCATAATTTATGTTCACCATTGCCAGTTGGCATGACCTGCGTTCTACAGCCGTGTTTTCCAGATACGCCTTCAGACGCTTCCGCCCAACTTCATACTTCTCGTTGTCCACTCGGATCACAGGGAGGGTGCAGAGAACCTTAAGGAGAGCAAACACGTTGGGGAAAAACTTTATGTCGGACAAGCGGAGAGACTCATAGATGTTCGAAGGAAGTTCCACGTCTTTCCCTCTGTGTTTCCACTTCACCCTCCAACAATGGAGCTCCGCAGAGAGGGTGTCGGGGTTGGGCAGATCGCATTTGTACATGTCAGTATTGTGCTCCTCACTGGTGCTGAATTTCAGCTGGCCCATCACAGAGGGAACTAATGATAAGCATTTTAGCGCTTTCAAATGCTGCTCTGAAAAGATATCTTTCAGCCCTTGAATCACATGTTGAACAGTTGGGACGCTGAGCGCATCTTTGTAAAAGCTTTCCACTGTTAAATCTGGCTGGAGATCTGCGAGCTGCAATGTATGAAATCGGCTGGGCAGTTTGACTTGGACACTGAGCTTCTCTGCGAGGTTGGTAGCCTCCTCAAACCAAAATTCGTGATATACTTCAATGTTTTCTCTCACTTCATTCAAGGAGTGAAGAACAGCCGTCAAACTGTTGGCTGCAGAGAAGATGTCGGAGGTCAGTCCTTGTAAGTTTTTTCCAAATGCCCGTGTGAAGGACAGGGCATTTTTTAATATCACAGCAGTCACAAGGAAGTCAAAATCGCTCAAGGCACTTGAGAGAATAAATGCACGGCTGGTTACCTTTGTGTTGCACTTAAAAGAGTTATCCGAAGCAATTTTGTCCAGGCTGATGATAAAGGCCTGCAGAAGGCAAACTATAATGTCAAACGTATCGTGTCTGCTTATCCACTCGGTCTGAATTAGGTTCTTATAATCAGCTGCCTTCTCCTCGTTGCCTTGAAAGAGGGCATTGATGGTCCTTTCCAATTCCACTTTCAGCTGAGGCAATTTTTGGAAAAATGAGTAAAGATCTGTCAGAGTACCGAGAACAATGGAAACCCCGTCCACAGGGACGGCTTTGGCCAGCCATATATTTAAGGCACATGTAGAACTCAGGGTATGAATAGCCTGTGGATACATTTCTAACAACTGAGAGGCTACAAACTTCATATCAGCAGAAAGTCCACTCGAGGTGACGTAAGCTTGCCCGCGGCAGAATTCCATGTTTAGGCCCCACTTCTCTGTCAGCATTGTGTGGAAATTTAAGGCCAAAGTTTTAGCGTCGCCTTCGCAAGTTAAAAATCCAAGAAACTCTTCTCTGAGATTATTTGTTTCATCTATAAACCTAACAAATACAGGCATGTGCTCATCCCCGCCTAAACTGATGGCATCCTCTGTAACAATGGAAAAGAAATTGGCATCACGCACCTCTCGGAGAATCTCGTCTCGTATGCAGCTCTCGCAGATCTCCAACATGTGTCTCTGCTGTGTTCTGGAGCAGTACTCCAGGTTTACAGCTGTTGTCTCAAAACGTTTCCTCAATATTTCATCTCCAGAATTGATCCTGTACTCCAGCAAAGCCTGGAAGCTATCGGGTATAAAAACCCCTGTGGGTACTTCAGAGTTATGACCATCCAAAGGGATATTTTGCTTGCCCATTAGTAATAAAATTTCAAACAGGGACTTCAGATAGTCTTTGTTTTCCTTTTCTTCTGCCGTTAATATGGTCCCTTGACCTAACTGTACTAACTCCACTTGGTGCACTTCAAGTTCGTTATTAGATTTGTGATTTTCTTGATCTGGAACTACAGCGTCATCTGCAAAAACATGTGCACAGGTCACACACAATAACCATCAAAA
>CM044433.1:180625973-180636242 GCA_024363595.1 Xenopus borealis | reverse complement strand
AGGAAGTCTGGAACTCAAGCAGTGGGTGGCACTAAAACACTCTAATGGAAACAACAGGGGAGGGACAGGAAGTCTGGAACTCAAGGAGTGGGTGGGATTAGAACACTCTGATGGAGGCTACAGGGGGAGGGACATGAAGTCTGTAACTCAAGCAGTGGGTGGGAACAGAACACTCTGATGGAAGTTTACAGGGGGGAGGGGCAGAGTGCCTAATTCAAATATTAAGTCAATATATTATTTTACTCATTTATCCTAGATACACACAAATCTCTTGATATGTTGCATATACATGAGTTTTTAACTTTACTATTTATCGTTTTCACAAATAACAAAACACACACAGTTCTATTGGCCATTTGACCACGTTTAGTAAAAATACAGGTTATCATTCATTAGGCAGGCCAAGGAACATGAGCACATTCATTTGTATGTGACGTATCAAACTGTTGCTTTAAGTGAGGTATCAATTCCAATGCAACACTTTCTTTCCTTTTTTCAGAAAATAAAAATAAAAAACGGTGGCAGCACAGTAAGTAACAGGCCTCGCTACCTGGAGGCGGTTTTTATATCTTGAGCAGTTCTAAGTAAACAGAATGGAAGCATTAGCAGAAAATGGTTTTCTTTCGACAGCCAGACACACACACACAAATGTAATACATGAGATTAGTTTCTGCTACATTGTTTCTGGAGTCAGAACCAGGAATGCGGAGAATATAAACAGAAAAACACATTGCCCGGACGTGGTAGTGAGGAGGATCATAAACCAACCAGATTTGGGGTCTCTAAGAAGGAGGCAATTGATGAAGTCAAGCACACTCCTGATAGTTGCCTATGAACCCATCCTTCCTCTAGTTGCTTGATAGAGTGTAAGTATATACCTATTAGCACACGCTACAGCTGGGACCATATATTGGGCCGCAGGGGTAGGACTTTAGCCCCAATACTAACTGATAACACCAATGCTAATTAAAGCTAAATCTCACCATAACCACTGTCCAGAATGCCCCCCCCAATCCATGAAGTCATCCCACCCTGGGGGCCAGTGGTGTAACTAGAGTGCACTGCACCCACCTGCAGAAAAATCTTTAGAGGTGCCCACTGCACTCCGATCCCATCCTCCCACCCACTTCCTGCCCTGACTCCACCCACTCCACACATGACTCCGCCCACTCTCCACCCCGTGTCAACTTGTGATCTGCTTCCCTGTCACAGGTGAAAGAGATGCTGGGGAAGGGGGGTTCTTGTTAGCTGTAGAGGACGCAGACCTCCTTTTCCCCAGGCCCCCCTGCAGGGTCTGTCTCTATAGTTACGCCATTGCTGGGGACCCCCCTCATTATAATCCCATTTGGCCAATTGTTTCTTCCATTTCCAAGATATAAAGAGTAGACTGATTAACCGTTAAGGCACAGCACTGCCACAAAGCAAGTCCCTGCGTTCACCCAAAGATTCCTCTGACTCCACTCATTTCCCTGATTTGTTTATATTGTTCCCCTGTTATTGGCCGAGGTCTTTTCTAAATTAACCAGTCGTTGTACTTAGTGTAGGTAAAAGTGATAATAATACAGGATTTTGTGCAAAAAAAAAAAAACATTTAGAAAACCAATGAGTAAGAAGTCCTGCACAGAATAACACTTATTTTCATTATATTCACAGAATAAGTTTCTTAAAACCCCTTCTCTGACAGCATTGCACATATAATATGTTTTGTCATGAATTTTGCAATTTGAATCAAATGCACCTGATTGGTTCTGCCGGCCCAGCAGCACGTTTGATTGGCTGTCGCTGGTTTTTTGAATAAGTACCGGCAGAGATGGGAAATTCTTTTTCTGCGGTCCCAAAACTGCGCCATAAGGGCCATGATAATCCAGACACAACTGAAGCAATGCATTCATTTAATTATACAATTATTTTATTTATTACCCTAATTTTTATCCCATATCATTCTTTTTTAAATAAAAGTCACCTTCCCCCAACTGACCATAACCTGAAACTGCAGGAACAAATTGGATCAGTACAAAGAAGTGTTTAAAATTTGGGGTTAGTCTGTCTAAATCATAAATATATTTAACATGCGCAAACACATACAAAGTCAGTGTTAGAATTTGTGTAATGAGCTTTTGTTCCACAGGTAGAGGACATGAACTAAATGGGCTTAGCTGAGTCTGGAGGAAAGGAATCAGCATTGAAAAGCTTCTTTACTATCAAAAGAGGGGGAATGCGTGATTCATTGGCGTGAGAGTAACGGAGATTCCACCATCAGCATAGGAAGGGTTTCTTTATTGTAAGGGAGCGTCAGGTTATGGGATTCTCTAATAAGAGAGGGGGAATAAGTCATCCAATGGTGTCGGAGTAAAGGGGATTTTGGCATAAGCATAGGAAGGGATACTTTACTGTAAGGGCAGTCAGGTTATGGGATTCCCTGCCAAGAGAGTGGTATTAAGTGATTGGTGGTAGAATCCTGCGCGGGTCCATTTTCTGGGACCCATACCCGACCCATACCTGCAACCTGCAATCCACAATCCAGACCCGCGACTCGCATTCTTACCTGCTTGGACCCGCGACCCGACCATTACCCGCAATCCTCAACCCGGACCCACGACAACTGACCATCAAGAATCAGGAAGTGCTGTCACTGTAAACCGGAAGTGACATCATCGGAAGTAGCCGTGATCAGAAAAAAGGGAGTAAGTCAGGAAGTTCTGTCATTGTAAACCGGAAGTGACATCATCGGTAGTAGACATGCTCAGAAAAAGGAGTAAAAATCACTATGGCGCAGGTCTACGACCCGACCCTCAACCCGCAGAACCACCTACCAGCTTGTATACCCACACCGGGAACTTCTACATGCAACCCGCAGGGTACCGCGGGATTGTGCGGGTACCCGAACCGCTGCAGGTCTCCAATTGGTGGGATAGAAAGGAGATTCACCATCAGAATAGGAAGGGATTCTTTACTGTAAGGGCAGTCAGGTTATGGGATTCCCTACCAAGAGAGGGGGAATAAGTGACTTCTTTGTGAAGAGAAACAAAGATAAATAAAATAAAACATTTGGGTTAAAACTTAGGGTAATAAATAATGACAACATTACATTAAAGCTTTGTGTGGTTTTATGATCACAATTACCAAGAGGTGGTGACCAGAAAGCTGAAAAACACAGTACCAACTAGGGTTGGCACCTCACCCCTTTAAAACCGAACACATATGGAATACACAGCCTGCATGGCTAATTAGCAATTCATTTAGATGCATGGCTGCACATAAATCAGTTCAGTCTGCAGCATGCATCTAAATGTATTGCTAATTAGCCATGCAGGCTGTGTGTGCCATATGTGTTCGGTTTTAAAGGGGTGAGGTGCCAACCCTAGTACCAACCCTCTAATGTCCTCTTGGCAGGTGGATACCCTCCTTGGGATCTGGTATTATGGGCCAGATTCAATTCTGTGGGAAAAAAACTGGAACTGACTTCTGAGTTTTTTCTCCTGTAATTGAATCTCGTTCCATGAGATTTCATGGACCATGAGATAAACCTAGAGATAACCTTTACTCACTGAATTGCATCTGTCCCTATATTTATTGATAAATATTAAGTTGTCTCAAGATAAACATTACCCTGATCCTGCAACCACCGCTACGCTTTATATTTCCTATTCAATCTATTTCTGCAAAAACAGAAGAAAAAACTAATTCCAATGGCCACGACCGACAGCACTAGCACCAAAGTCACAATAACGTTCATTTTCTTCCAGTCCTTCTCACAGACATCCGGATTCATCTGTTCAACTGGAATCTCCCCTTCATAAAGCTTGGAGACGTTGCACGTCGTGGCATTGAGGGCCGTAAACGTCACTGTGGTCCTCTGAATCATATGAGAAATCCACGTGTTCGCACAACAACTGAGAGGGTTTCCGTATAACGAAATAGTTTTTAGGGTGTTCTCTAATACTTGGATATTGCTGACTTCCAGGTCAGTAAAGCTGTTGAGGCTCAGATCGAGGGTCTCTAGGTGGCAATTGCTGTTCCACTCGGGCAACACCGATAACTGATTTCCCGACAGGTTTAAATACTTCAGATGAGTAAAAAGAGAAAGGTCAACGTTCAATGATGGAAGACCATTTCCTTCCATGGATAACACTTCAAGGGTCTCTTCCAAGCTGGACAAGGCATTTGGCTTCATTTTAACACCCAAGTTCATTGACAGATCGAGCACTTTCAAAGAAGTTCCCCAAAAGGCAGAGTGTGGTACCCTTTGTATCATGTTCTCTCTGAGGTTTAAATGTTGAAGGGTAGGAATGTTAAAAAATTCTACGCACCTGTATTCCTCAGCATGAGTTCGTCGTTTTGCTTTGCCCAAACCTGCCATGCATGGAGCAACACGGTTCCCTTGGAGATGGAGCATTACAATGCTCTCCAGCCTTTGAAAGATTCTGGGTTCTAGCAGGTGTATTTGATTGTATTGTAAGTAAAGTTCTTGTAAACTGGGCAATGAGTTTGTACCCAGGGACAAATTCTGGATAGAATTGGCGCTAAGGTCAAGGATGACCAATGACTTCAACCCACTAAAGTGACCCAAAGATAAAAGCTGAATGCAATTTTTGCTTAAGTTTAAGAAGGTGAGGGCTGGCATAGTCAAAAAGAAATCATCTGGGATGGATTTGATGTTATTGTAGCTCAAGTCTAAATGGGTGAGCTTCAGAAGAGGAACCATGCTGATGTTTTGAGGGTTTTGTTCTCCAAATTCAAGTTGAAAGGAATAATTCATCCAATCTGGGTCTTCACCAGAGGGTTCCGAGCCCAGATGTATATAATTTTTAGACAAATCTATAACAAACAAGTTATTAACCCGTGGCAGCTGAGGGAAACTTGATAGTTTGTTGTGGCTGAGGTTCAAGTTCTCCAGAAGATACTCTTCATCAGATTCAGGCGTGTGGAATGTTTTAATGCTGTTTTTTCTCAAATCTAGAACTTTCAGTTGATGAAGGTTGAAATCTGAGATGCAAGTGATTGAGTTCATGGAGAGATTGATCATGGAGAGGTGCTTCAGGTGTTCAAAAGCCCCTTCTTCTATGTCCATGATAATGTTATTGTGTAAATTCACTTCCACTAACAATGGAGAGCCCTGAAACATGTCTGAGGAAATTGTTGTAATGCTATTCTCATGCAAAGAGATATACTGAAGGTGTGGAGCTTCCTGTATGAAATACCCAGTCATGTCATTGTACAAACTATTCTGCGATAAGTCTAATGTTTGAACATAAGGTAACAGCCCGATTCCTGATACTCCATAATGAACAAAACTGTCCAAGTTGTTGCCCGATAAATTAATTTCCTTTAATTTGTGCATTTCCTTGAAAGAATGCGGCTGAATGAAGCTCAGTTGGTTAGAGCTCAGGTCAAGGCTCTCCAGAAACGAATAGACCATTAGAGGATCCTCTGTGATATTATCAATTTCATTGTTGGACAGGTCTAGTGTTTGGATGTCAGGGGGTAGGTCCAGTGGAATTTGCTGAAGAGATGTGTTATGGCAGTATGCATTCATCTTAACCTGTAGACCAAAATATAAAGGAATTAATATTGGACAGTATTGTTAACTACATTATGTTAGATTTACCAGGGTTAGCTGTTTGGAAACAAAACACCAAGGTTCCCCCGTTCCACAAAAACATTTGTGCATTACAAATATGTTCTAAGGACACAAACTGCATCTTTAACAACAAATATTCTAATACTAAAAAATACTTATATGCAGGTATTAAGTGATAGGAGAAAAGAGATCCAAGGTAACATCAATGTGCAGAAAGGGAAAGTAGAAGGAATACAAGGTAGGATTACTGAAGGGGTTTGTTTAGGGAAGGACGAGATAGAGAAGTTGTTAATGGACATATATCCATGAAGAAAAGGTTTGGGGACATTTCAAGGCAATGAATGGCAATGGGAACAAAGGGAGTGTGGAAAGAATACAAGACAGGATTACTGGGGTTTGTTTAGGTAAGAAAGTTATAGAAAAGTTGGGGACATATCCAGGGAGAAAGAGTTTGAGAAAAAGAGTGATTCAAGCTGAGGAACGGAAATGGGACCAAAGGTAAATTGGAGAGAACACAAGGGAGGATTACTGAAGGGGTTTGTTTAGGGAAGAAAGAGATAGAGAAGTTGTCAATGGGAACATATCCATGGATCAAATGTTTGAGGGACATTTTAAGGTAATGAATGGCAATGGGAACAAAGGGAAGGTGGAGAGAATACTAGATATGATTACTGGGGTTTGTTTAGGGAAGGGAGGGATAGAAAAAGTGGAAGTGGGGACATATCCAGGGAGAAAGAGTTTGAGTAAAAGAGAGATTCAAGACGAGGAACTGAAATGAGAATAAAAGGAAGGTGGAAAGAATGCAAGGCAGGATTACTGAAGGGATTTGTTTAGGTAAGAAAGAGATAGAGAAGCTGTCAGTGGGAACATATCCAGGGAGAAAAAGTTTGAGGAACATTTCAAGGTAATGAATGGCAATTGGAAGAGAGGCAAGGTGGAGAGAATACAAGGCAGGGTTACTGAAGGGATTTGTTTAGGGAAGGAAGGGATAGAGAAGTTGGAAGTGAGGACATATCCAGGAAGAAGACAGTATGAGGCAAAGACAGCTCAGGAGAACACATCAAAGTGGGAGGCAGGGTGCACAGTACAAAAATAAGTGCAATCTGCCTTAATTTTTTAACTGAATTTTAATTATTTAGGACTGGTGCGATAAAAGTTCCTCATTTTGTTCAAGAGCTTATTTACACAATTTAGGTAGAGGAAGAAGAGAAATATTTCCAGGAATCTGGAAATAAAGTGAGTGAGAGGTGAACCTTGGGAGGCTGGAAATACAATTCACAGGGGGAGAAAAACCAACAGCATTTTGGTTCACTTTGTAGCTGCTCAGAAATGCCGGGAGTTGTATTTCACAGTAGTTGGAAGACCATTCGTTGATGACAGTGATTTAGGGTGTCCTACCAATAATAAACTGAAAAAAAGCTGTTTTTAATATTCTTCTTTCTTCAAAGGGCGGCATTCATGAGTCTTTTTCTCTCCAAGAAATGTTTTCAAGTTTCTCTTAATGCTTTACAGACTGAACTGTAATGAAATATAAATTTGGCAGCTACACAAAGGAATTGTGCATTTCTCAGACTAAAAGTGATGTAGCTCACTGTTACCCTATAATAGGAGGCCACCAGGTATCACAAAAAGAGTCTCCTAGAGCCCCTTCTTTTTCCCAATCTACTTGCCTTGAATATGATCCATCCCGGGAGTTGTTCCCTCCTCAAACATTACTTTTTTACATTACATTAATTTTCTATGTAGAGATTTAGAGAGAGTAAGTATTTAACTTATGTCCTGCCCTGGGTACCCCTAGAACTATAGCAGGGTAACTGTTACCCCAATATTTCTATATCTCTGTAACCTTGTTATGAGCTAAGGGGGCCCAGTCTGAAGGTCAGTTAGGGGGAGATTTGGGGTGAGTGCTTATTTGTACCCTGGGTACCCCTGGAACTATAGTGACACCCCAATGTTTCTATATATCTGTAACCTTGTTATGAGCTAAGGGGGCCCAGTCTGAAGGTCAGTTAGGGGGAGATTTGGGGTGAGTGTTTATTTGTACCCTGGGTACCCCTGGAACTATAGTGACACCCCAATGTTTCTATATATCTGTAACCTTGTTATGAGCTAAGGGGGCCCAGTCTGAAGGTCAGTTAGGGGGAGATTTGGGGTGAGTGTTTATTTGTACCCTGGGTACCCCTGGAACTGTAGCAGGGTGACTGTTACCCCAATTTTTCTATAGATCTATAATGTTGTAACTGTGCAAGCAGCACCAAAGGGAGTGAATCCAAGATCCAAGACTCCCCAGTGAGACCTGAATGAACCACAGTAACCTTAATGAATGTATAAACTCTGCGGCTGCTGCATTGTGGGGGCGAGTGTATATATACTGTATATAGAGCCCATAATTCTTCCAGAATATTTATTTTTTCCTGCAGGCTATAAACAGGCTAAAATGATTGATACAGAAAGAATAACGACTTTCCGGGCTGTTTATTGGCTGTGTTTTATGATGTTATTTTTAACTGCACAAGAGTCCGTGTGGTTACAGCTGGGGAACATGCTTGTCATCTTTTTTAATGAGACTTTTACTTAGACATTTGCTCTGCATGTAATACCTGAATAAACAGCTCCCTGGACTAATTCAAAGGGGAAATATATATATATATATATATATATATATAAATAGGGTATATTTACCCTTTGAATCTGTATATATATATATATATATATATATTGTTTAATTTCCCATTAGAGGTTATTCTGCAATGAGGCTTATTTACACAAAATTATACATATATATATTTTTATATATTTATTATTATCACTAATTTGGATGAAATAACCTCATTGTGCAATCTGAAGAATTTTGGAGACAATAGTTATGAAATATTACTTAGGTCACGCCATGCCCCTTACACTGGTGTTCTGCTGGGTTCATAATCTATCAACAGATGCGGAGAGGGAAACAGCAGTCGCTGCGGAATGGGAAACATCTTCATAGAAGAAAACAACATTATTTTCCAAAAATAACAGTTGTTAAAAGACTCCCTGGAGAAAGGGCAACGGCAGGTCCCATGGGGGTGGGGGTCTACTGCTGATCTGGGATTCTTATGATGAGAAATCATGGCGGCAGTAAAGTGGGAAAAACAGAATTCATTCAATTTAATTTTGTCTGTTTCAACATTAAAAAAAAATTGTATGCCACAATGGCCGTGGGTTCAGTTCCAGCCTGGACTCAACCTGTAGGGAATATTTGTTTTCTCCTTCTTTCTGTGTGCGGTTTTAGAATATAAGCCCAGCTGGGTCAGAGAATGATGTGAGTGCTAAGATATGGGTTCTATATTAACATCTATGGATCTAATTGTGGGGTACAGTGGGCACTGAATGCAAAGGCGTCTAGGCTGGAAAAGCACGATTCACAGGTAGTGAAAGGGGCAGGACTTGTGGAGAAAGTGGGTGTGGTGTGGATGGTTGTGGGTGGGGAGGTGGCATACTTGGGGTGTGGTTGGGTCAGATTAGGGGTTGTGATTGAGTAGCATGGGTCCCAGGGGTTTAACTACAGAAGAAGCAGACCCTGCTCAGTGATGGTGTTTAACAGTAGAACCAGATGGTGATTCCATTATAGGTTGACTAGTTGTACTTACTGTTAAACAAGAAGGTGTATTCTGGGGCCGGTGCATGCAGATCCCTTTTTCCACCAATCCCAGGACAAGCAGAAGGTACAGTAGCATGGCTCTGCGGAAAAAACAATAAAAACCTTAAACCGGACAAATTTCTCAACTCTTTATTATAGTAACTTTTGTTTTTCTAATTAGTGATATTAATAACCCGGCTGCTCCCTCTGAGACTTTTATGTTTATGGAGAGCTAGTTAGAACTTAAAAGCAATGTATATGTTCCCATTCCAACAGAAATGCATTCCATACATTCCCGGATCCCAGTGACCAATCCCAAAGGTCCACATGCTGAATAGGCAAAGGGCCATCCCAGACAGTTGTCTGGCTTCCCATTCCGCTCTCCCACAGGAAGCCACCAGGTCATGAGGTTGTACCATCTTCCTGTAGAACTCATAAACTGGTTTCCCATCAGGCAGAGACATCAAATGTGAAGCCAACCAACTGCTGGGAACTATAATCCCTAGCACCCTTGGTTAGCCGAGGGTTCTGGGAATTGGAGCAGCTGTGGGGCAGGGACCCATTGCTACTGAATTTTCTAGACAGACTTTTAGTTATGGTCAAACATTCTCTATTCTACGTTGTCATCTTCCCGATGAGTTCTTTGTTTCCCTTTAGTTCCATGGAGTCTATAGAGTATGGATTCCTTTGAAACCTGTAGCTTTTGGACAGTGGAGGCTCCAGTGGAGATTCTGAATCACCTTAGGCCACTTTTCAACTGAAGCTTCCCCCTTGGAAGTCCAACCGTTGGTCTGGGATTTCCTTAGCTTAGAACATGTTCATAGGAAAACGTGGGTTAGAAGGGTTGGAACCAAGAATATTTAGTACAGCAAATATGGTTACCCTAGCTGACCTACTAGCTGGACCTTATAGGAGAGCAAACTGGCAGTTTTCCCATTTTCAGCCTATCTGTCCTTCAGAGTAAGCTCCTCCTGCCATTGCTCCAGATCACCCAGGAGGACAAAACTACCAATTCAGAACCACTGTCCTAGAGCTTGTTTGTTACCTTCTACTCTATAACGTAGATGCT
>CM044433.1:180503083-180515432 GCA_024363595.1 Xenopus borealis | reverse complement strand
TCTCTTTGACTTCAGCACCACAACATACAAAACAAGCCAATGAGACATTTTCCTGCTGAATTTGCTTTACTTTCTTCAGGGATGAAATATATTGCCAAATCTGCAAGCAGCTTACCCAGAATCCTTCTAAAAGCAGTCACGCCAGGGGTTGGATACTCATGTCTCTCTGCGTTGGATGCTTTGCTCCATCTGAGAAGTTTGTCAAGGTGATCCCATGTGTAATATCTACAGTGGCTAATCCATAGAGCTAACACCTATTTGTATTGTGTAATGTTATGTCACATGTTAGCATGAGCTTCAAAGAAGGAAAGACTGTCCCCAACTCCATTCTGGAGTGACTGGGAGTTTTCTCCTATGATTAGCTCCACGGAGATTGGCCATGGATAATTTAGGAGGTAGAGTAACCCAAAGCTCCATCCATAATTATTTGTCACATCCAACACAAAAGCAAAGGGCATTGGGATATGAATGGTGCAGAGCTTTGCTCCTGGTCAAGCAACTTGGCTAAAAAATGAGCTGCATGCATGTGAGACAGATATTTATGCACTTACACACCCCATTCAATCATCTGATCAAGGGGGCTGTTGGGCATCTTCTTTCAAGCAAGTTCCCAGCATTCTTTGTCAAATGATGTGAGGATGAGCCATGAGGGTAATTGTCATTTTCAAGAACAAAGGGTGGGCATGATTGACCTTCCTGTGCTAGGGCTCCGTATTTCTACCATATAGCAAGTTTGCCTGGGATTATCCAACCTCTTTTTTCTTGATTCCAGTACCTGAGAAACTTCATCAGCGGGGGACCACCGGGGTATGCGCCATATTGTGAAGAGAGACTTAGGAGGACCTTTGCTAATGGCACCAGAACCCAACCTCCCAGCTGGCTGGAACTGCAGGTAAGTGACCCAGGAAGTATAGACAACTTCCCCAAACAAAAATGTCACCTTCTTCATCTGGAGATGATAAAGCATACGTACAAATAGTGTATAGAGTCAAATTCATTTCAATATATCTATCTTTATTTATCATATCAATCTTTATGTTGGTAATGCTAGTTCTTAACTAATGTACTGCAGTGTTGCTATCATTAGATAGAAATTGTATAAAGTGTGCAACATTTCACTCCAAATTGAGATTAGATGAGAACTGGAACTAACTGTTGAGGTTGGCATATGAAGTTTTGTTATTTTTAAGATGAGGGTTGCAGCAGTCAGGATTAGAGAGGACAACATTTAATGAGATTGTGGTCACATCTTCTTCTTCACATCAGGCTACAAAATCCAAGAAACCAATAATGTTACCCGTCACTTTCATGGATGGGACAACAAAGACCCTGTTAACCGATTCTGCCACCACTGCGAAGGAGCTGTGTAACTCACTGGCCGACAAGATCAGCCTGAAGGATCGATTTGGCTTCTCCTTGTACATAGCCCTGTTTGATAAGGTATAAAAGAGCTGCTTAAGGTCCATGATTTTATGAGACCGGTGCTGTATTCTGAATATACAGAATTTTTTGGAGTTTGCATGCTAAGGTTATTCAGAGAAATGTGATTGGTTAGGTTTATGTTTTAGGAAGAAGGAACATGATTGGGTAGGTACTGTCTACCAAATAGCCTTGCAGTGTTAAATATTATGGTATACTTCATATTCTGAAGAGAAACCTGATAGTCTAGAAAATATCTGTTTTTCTTTGTAAACCCAGGTGTCCTCTCTGGGAAGTGGGTCTGACCATGTCATGGATGCCGTGTCTCAGTGTGAGCAGTATGCCAAGGAACAGGGGGCTCAGGAAAGAAACGCTCCTTGGAGACTCTTCTTCAGGAAAGAAATCTTCACTCCTTGGCATGACCCAACAGAGGACAATGTTGCCACCAACCTCATTTACCAGCAGATTGTGAGAGGAGTGAAGTTCGGGGAGTACCGATGTGACAAGGTAATGTTCAGTACCACACTTAGCTCAACCCACCGGGTCCTATGCTAGTTTTCTGCACAGCTTTATGTTAAACGCAGGAAGAAGATCTGGCAGAGTTGTCTTCCCAGCAATACTACGTTGATTATGGTTCTGAGCTGATCATGGAAAGATTGCTAAACCTTATCCCTTCCTACATCCCTGACCGAGAAATTACGCCATCCAAAAATGTGGAGAAATGGGCACAGTTCATAATTGCAGCTCATAAAAAGGTAAGTCACTTTATGTTCAGCGTTTTCTTCTTTAGCATTCACAACTTACCAACAACGGCCTGAAATGGTTTAACCTTTTCTGATACCACCTGTGCCAGGAGGTTGTGCCATCCATTATTTCTACTCTCATTTCTTGATATGAAACTGATCCTGGCTAAGCCTGTTATTTTAGCCCTGGTATAATGTCAGTGGGGGTTTTACCAGTTGAATAACACCATAGCAAGGTCTACTCCCTGGGTTATCTCATGGTCTGTTCAGAGAGATTTATTTTCTAAAATTCTTCTCTTTCCTCCAGGGAATATATGCCCAAAAGAGATCGGACTCCCAAAAAGTAAAAGAGAATGTTGTGGATTTTGCCCGGTTTAAGTGGCCTTTGTTATTTTCCAGATTTTATGAAGCCTTTAAATTTTCAGGTAATAGTAATTTAATGTCCTTCATGTGTCCTGTTGTGTTTTTAGACCCGCCATCTTTAAGGGGTAATAGAGCTCAGGGAAAGAAGGATTGTGACCTACAGACCTTCTTGTTGTAATACAGTTCCCACCACCATGTCCTTCTATCCTTAGGCTTTCAGTTGTACTTCAATAACAGTAAAGTGTTGCCATCTTGTAGTTGCTCATACGCCCCCATTCCTACATTTTGTCCTCCTATTATTGGTACCACCCATATACAGATGTTTCAGGATGTTCTTTGCAGTGATTCCTAGAACCTCCTCCTCTCAACTATGCATCTCCATCCTTTCTCAGGTCCCAGTCTACCCAAGAATGATGTGATTGTTGCTGTGAACTGGACTGGGGTTTACTTTGTTGATGAGCAGGAGCAAGTCCTTCTAGAACTTTCCTTCCCAGAGATCATGGCTGTCTCCAGCAGCAGGTAACATATCTCCCTAGGGACAAATGGAAATTATATTTACCAGTAACAACCTACATAAGCCATCTAAATGCCAACAATGTCTGAATTCTGTTCTGTCTCCACTTATATTTGTCTTATATAATGTCTCTGGCAATCCCAGAGTCTGTTAGTAAAGTCTTGGCTCTCTTGTAGTTAACCCCCAAGTTATAAATATGTATTTTTATGCACATATGTATTTTTTTCCTTTCATGTGACTAAAGAGGAGGTAAAATGCAAGGCCAAAGCTTCACTTTGGCCACCATCAAAGGGGATGAGTACACCTTCACGTCCAACAATGCAGAAGACATTCGGGACTTGGTTGTAACTTTCTTGGAAGGACTTCGGAAAAGGTCCAAGTACGTTGTGGCCCTGCAGGACAATCCAAATCCTGGTAAGACAGGTTTCTTGTTATTGTGGCCCAATTAAGGAGTAGTTGTGCATGCATTATTTTGATATTGTCTTAACCTTAACCAGCTTGTACCCAATTTCTAGTGTTGCGAATACCAGTCCATGACCTACCTGTCACTTTTGGGATGAAAATGGAATCACCTTTCCTTCCTATGAAGTAATCACATCTTATTTTATTTTTTGGGGGGGGGGTCAAATAGTTGGAGATGATTCAGGATTTCTGAGCTTTCAGAAAGGAGACTTGATCCTTTTGGACCATGACACTGGGGAAACCATTATGAACTCTGGCTGGGCTCACGGTTATAATGAAAGGACCAAACACAAAGGAGATTTCCCTACGGAGATTGTGTATGTTATGCCAACCGTCACCAAGCCTCCTGGAGAAATTGTGGTATGTCATAGGTTTTATGGTAAAGGTGTGGGGGGGGCATGTTTGTGATGCAGTGTCCAACCTGAACCCCATGGGCTGCTGTTTAGCTACAATAGACTGCATTTGGTTCTCAAAAATATCTGCTATCCTCTTCTCACACTGTTCTTGTATGCTGCCTTTTCTTATGTTCTGCTGTATAATTTATAATTCCTTCAATTTACCCACATTTGGATTCCCGCATTCTCTATTATTTTGACATGTATATTCTTCCCACAACCATTTCTATCTCTATCTATCGAATTCTAATTTCCTCGTGTGTTCTGCCTGTTCTGATCCAGTATGCATTTTCTATAAACTTTCTCTCGTTCTCCACGTTCTTCAGCCAGGTGGTCAATGATGGTCATGTTTGTATGGATAGACAGAGGTTCATTATATTCAGTGGTGGTTGTTCATGTGTTTTATGGGGAAGAGGTCAATGTGAAGGAACAGACCCCTTGGCCAAAGTTGACTACAAGGCCCCTGTCTATTGCAATTTGCTTTAGTTAGTTATAAAGGGCGATGAGGTGACCCAGTTTACAAAGCCAGAAAATCAGCTTGTACGTGTCTAAAGCAACGAAGGGTCTAGAGGGGTTTGGATTGAGGGAAGGGTCTAGAGGGGTTTGGATTGAGGGAAGGGTCTAGAGGGGTTTGGATTGAGGGAAGGGTCTAGAGGGGTTTGGATTGAGGCAACTAATTGCATATCACCACACCTTGATTTGGTGTTTTGCTGTCCAGGCCTTGGTTACAATGACTCCAGACCAGAAACAAGATGTGGTAAAGGCAGTCCAATTGAACACCTTGGAGCATGAAGAGAAGATGAAACCATACACACTGGAGGAATTCTCCTACGACTACTTTAGGTAACAAACTCTTGATGAATCTCATAGGCAAGCATTAAACATTGACGTTTTTTGTGTGGGAAGGTATCCTTACATTGGCTGGAAAATCCCTTTAAGCCAGTGGTTGTCAGACTTCTTCAAGTTAGAGGTCCAGCCTTTGGTCAGGCCCCCTTTAACTCATAAGATCACTCACAGTTTCTCGGGTAGCGAATACATTTACATCCCAAATCTCATCAAAACTGACCTTCAACCATAGCATTCAGATGTATTGAGGAGAGCAATAGGCATTCTCCCCAAACCTTACTGCCCCACAATTTGGATCCCAACCAGTTTGCGGGGTCTCTCTATAGTTACATCAATGGTTGAGGAAATGAAAAAACGAAATGAGAACATTTAAATGATTTTTATCCTGTCTGACAGGCCTCCTCCGAAGCACACCCTGAGTCGTGTCATGATCACTAAGAACCGTGGGAAGGACAAGCTCTGGAGTTACACCCGGGAGCCAATCAAACAGGCCCTCCTCAAGAAGGTGTTAGTGAGCGATGAGCTGTCACAGGAGGCCTGTATGGCCTTTATAGATATCCTTTCTCTTGCAGTATGGCAGCACCTATGTGTCAACTAAATCCATATTGGGGGGGTTTACTGTATGTGTCCATGAACATTATCAGCATCACATGACTGTGACTGTGAGTGTCATGTGTGTCACTTTGTGGCTTGTGTCTGATTTAGCACAAAAAGAACAAGGAACAGTGCACTAGTTTTTTAAGGGAACAGTAGTAAGTAATGTTTTAAATATATTGATAATGGTTTGATTGCAGAGGGTCTCTTGTATTTGTCTATATACAGTATATATATTATATTTAAATAGAAAAATGCAAGAGGTCCTCTGCACTCAACCCATTATCAATATATATAAGACATTGAGACGTTCTGTGCATACAGCTACTAAAAAATGCCTTACCCTTTAAACAACAGGGATTGTTTGTCCATATATTGCAATATATTTAAGCTGAACAACTACGTCAAAGTCATCCCATATCTGGCCAGTCCTACGCTCAATTTTCATCTGATTCATTAAGAATTCTATTGCTTCATTAAACATTTTACAAAGGGACTAAGTTTTACCTGCAACTTACTCGCTGCTTTCAAAGTAAAACTCCCAAACTTGGTTGCCCTTTTATTAGACACCAGTGGGATCACCTGACTATAGCTGGGAGGGTGGGGGCTACAACAAGGAGCTGGTCACTGCTCCAGTATAACTACAACAAACAAGGAGAAGTTGTGCTCACCACTAATTTAATACCATTAGGCGGGGGGTGCAATGAGGGGGTGCCTACTTTGCCTACCCCTTGGCCCGCCCCTGAAAATGGCATCACTACTCACATTTATAACTGATGACATCACTAGTCATTGTTTATAAGGATATAATTTACAAGATATTCATGGTTTTTGTCTAATATATAGTCTAATATATATATATATATCTATTGCTTATTGATTATAGCCAGTGCTATGTCATGTGATGCGTGTATTATACAACTAATATAATATTTTTATATTTAACAATACATTATTCCCTGTGTTACTGTATTGTCTATATAGTCTGTCAAATGCCCTCCTGACCTCTCAGCCATAATCCTTGACTCCTCCCCCTGCACCCATATTAAAGTACATGGGCGATTACCCGTCCAAACGCATGCGCTCCGTTAATGAGCTGACGGACCAAATCTTTGAAGGTGCCTTGAAAGGAGAAGCCCTAAAAGACGAGATCTTCTGCCAGGTCCTCAAGCAGCTCACCGACAACCACATCAAGTAAGTGTCTAGGCTGGTTGGCAGGGGATTCTGGGTATTGTAGTTTACAGCTACATGAATACAGCAGAAGAGTTACTATTCTTGATCTTTCAATGTACAGGTACAGTGAGGAGAAAGGGTGGGAGCTGCTCTGGCTTCTCACTGGCCTCTTCCCCCCCAGCAATGTGTTACTGCCCCACGTGCAGCGCTTTATCCAGTCCCGCAAGCAACATGCGCTGGCAGCAGATTGTATGCACCGGCTGCAGAAAGCTCTCAGGTAATGCCCCATTGTTGTCCGTTTTTTACTTATATTATATTTCCATATTCTATGCAGCTTTCAAATGAATTGTTTTTAGTGTGATCTGGTTGCTAGGGTCGTTACCAGCCATAGAGATGTCGGTAGGGACTTTAAAATGCCTGTAAAAACCCAAGTCGAAATTCACATGAAATATGTTTTTTTTTTATATCACTTATCTAGTTGTCTTCCATTAAAGAGGGGGTTCACTTAACTTTTAGTCTGTTATAGAATGGCTAATTCTAAGCAACTTTTCAATTAGTCTTCTTTTTTTTAATAGCTTCAGAGTCTGCTGACTCTTTCCAACTTTTAAATGGGGGTCACTGACCCATGTAAATAAAATAAATGCTCTATAAGAAATGTATTGTTATTGGAACTTTTTGAATTCTTGTCTTTCATGTCTTTGTCTTTCTATTCAGGCCTCTCCTGTTCATATTCCAGTCTCTTACTCAAATCAATGCGGGGTTGCTAGAGTAATTTGGACCCTAGCAACCAGATTGCTGAAAATGCAAAATGGAGAGACGCTGAATAAAAAGCTAAATGACTGAAAAACCACAAATAATAAAAAAAATAACAGCAATTGCAAATTGTAAGGCTACAAATGTATTTTTATTGAAATTATATATAAAATATATATTTTATTCTATATTCTATTGCTCAATTATACATTTTACAAAGGGACAAAGTTTTATCTGCAACTTACTTGCTGCTTTTAAAGTAAAACTCCCAATCATGGTTGCCCTTTTATTAGACACCAGTGGGATCACCTGACTATAGCTGGGAGGGGTGGGGGCTACAACAAGGAGCTGGTCACTGCTCCTATTTTTATTATTTTTTTATTACTCATCTTTCTATTCAGGAATCTCCTATTCATATTCCAGTCTCTTGTTTACATCATTTCTTGGTTGCTAGAGTAATTTGGACCCTAGCAACCAGATGGCTGAAATTGCAAACTAGAGAGCTGCTGAATAAAAAGCAAAATAACTGAAAACTCACAAATAATAAAAAATGAAAACCAACTGTAAATTTTCTTAGAATATCCCTCTCTACATCATACTAAAATTTTATTTAAAGGTGAACAACCCCTTTAGCATGGTCAGTGTCCTACCCTGTTAATCAGTGTCTCCCCATGTAGGAATGGCTCAAGAAAATACCCTCCGCATTTGGTCGAAGTGGAGGCGATTCAGCACAAAACAACCCAAATCTTCCACAAAGTTTATTTTCCCGATGATACGGATGAGGTAAGGCAAGCAATATGGCGACTCCAGCGCAGATACAGAATATAATAGCTGTTCTATTGCCCCAAGAAAGCTACTTCTTCTTGTTGTCCATTTTAATTTAGGGTCCCATATCCGTGACCCTATTTAATGTATTTAGCTCGTAGTACGTAGGGACATTGTCAGCTCTTGTGGCATCCCTGATGTGTACAGGTATGGAACCCATTATCTGAATTGCGGAAAGGCCGTCTCCCATGGACTCCATTTTATCCAAATAATGCAAATTTTGAAAAAAGATTTCCTTTTTCTCTGTAATAATAAAACATTACCTTCTACTTGATCCCAACTAAGATATAATTAATCCTTATTGGAAGCAAAACCAGCCTATTGGCTTTATTTAATGTTTATATGATTTTCTAGCAGACTTAAGGTATGAAGATTCAAATTATGGAAAGATCTATTTTCAGGAAAACCCCAGATCCTGAGCATTTTGGATAACAGGTCCATTACCTGTACTTGATCCCAACTAAGATATAATTAATCCTTATTGGAAGCAAAACCAGCCTATTGGCTTTATTTCATGTTTATATGATTTTCTAGTAGACTCAGGGTCGGACTCGGGGAGTCTATGGGGAGATTCACTCGTGGCTTCAAAATACCAGGGGGCCCTATCTGCCTGCTTGAGACAATGGTAGATTAGGCAAGACTGAAACTACATCTTTATAGACACTAGGGGGCAGCAAAGCAAGAGGGAAATCATTATGCTCCCATCGCTTTCATTTTTGTCTTACACCCCAAACAGCCCTTACACCCCTTATCTTACACCCCTTATCTTACACCCCTTATCTTACACTCCTTAACTAACAGGCATTTGAAGTGGAGTCCAGTACCAAAGCCAAGGATTTCTGCCAAGATATTGCTAACCGCCTGCTATTAAAGTCTGCCGAAGGCTTCAGTCTGTTTGTGAAGATCTCTGATAAGGTAAGAATAATACGGCCCATTATGTTCCTAGTAATAATTATAAACTGCATCATAGATCATTTTTTTTATGGGATATCCACCATTTAGGTCTTAGATGTAGCTGAACTACAACTCCCAGTATCCCCTGACATCCATTGCTGCTGGGATTTATAGTCCAGCACATTCACAGAGCGACAGATAGTAAGGAGCAGATTTACTAAATTCACATATATTCCCATGAGGAATTCGAATATTCGATCGAATTTTCAAAAAGATTCGAATTTCGAATATGCAAATTAGGCAAATTCGACCATCGAATATTCAAATTCGAATGATTCAAATTTAATTTTATTCGAAAATTCGAAAATTCGATGGTCGAATACTTCCCCTTTAAATTTAAATTCGATCACCTACTTCGCCAGATTAAATTTACCGACATGGGGATCATTCCCTAAGATCGAATTTGAAAAATTCGTTCAATTGCTAATTTTCCCTATTCGATCGTTATATCGATCGGATTGCGCTAAAAAAAAAATCGAATTAAAATTTTATTTAATTCCCCACTATTCCGTGGTCGAATTTTGATTTTTTTTTTTTTGCATTCGAAATTCGACCCTTAGTAAATTTGCCCCTATGTGTCTTTTTATTTCAGGTGATCAGTGTTCCGGAGGGAGATTTCTTCTTTGATTTTGTGAGGCATCTCACAGACTGGATAAAGAAGGCCAGGCCCGCAAAGGATGGTAAGGAGTAAATTCCACTACCCAGCTTAGCTCTTGGCTTCATGGAGATGTCTCTGCTTTGGCTGCACTAGTCATCACCCAGATTCTTTTTTAGTTTTCATGATATTAGCAGTTTTTCACTGAATGTGTGACAGGACAGCAGGGGGCGCTGTTTTAAACTGCTAGTGTCATAAAATATGATATAATCTTGTACGAATTTAGGGGATTATTTACTAAACTTTGGCCAAAAGCTCAGATTTTTAGAGGGGGAAAAAAACAGAATTTTTTGAGATTTATTATACGCTGGGAAAACCCCGATTAAAAAATCCACCATCTCAGACTGGAAGATATTGTGGTCTCTGCTGAGTTTATTCCGATAATCTGATAAATTCAGGGTTTTCAGGCAATAACCCTAAAAAAAATTGAGTGAAAAAGCGAAAAAGTCAGAAGAAAATCATACTATTCGGGTTTTTGTTTGATTTTATCATTTTTAGTCCAGATCCGATTAATTTGAGTTATTTTATTACTAAAGAAGGCAAAATCGGGATGGGAGGTTGGTCCAGGGTAGGATTAAAACCCGCAAATTTACGCAAAAAAATTAGTGAAACGCATTGAAGTCAATGACGCCCGCAATAATTTTTATATTCGCGCCTATTTTGTCCAAATGCAGTAAAGTCAATGGCTGCCTGAATAATTTTGAAGCACAATTTTAATGCTCATCACTATTCTGATACATGGCCAAACTTTTTTTACGCAGCAGATTTTTTGCCGGCAAATTTATTCGCTGGCGGTGATACACATATATTCGCCGCAAATTCACGTCTGGCAAATGTATTCACCAATCACTAAAGTCCTTGTAACGGACCGATCTCTGATCTGCAGGTATTGTGCCTTCTCTCACTTACCAAGTGTTCTTCATGAAGAAATTATGGACCACCACTGTACCTGGGAAGGACTCAATGGCTGATTCCATTTTCCACTACTATCAGGTAAAATGTGATAACATGTTATTTCTGTGCTGTTTACCTTAAGTGCTCCCCAAGAAAAAACATCCAAGGCCGGAACTAGGGGTAGGGGGTGGGCAAAAGAGGCCTGTGCCTAGGGTGCAGTGTATGGGGGGTGCAGGGCACCTACTTCTTCTGCTTCTATTCCCATAGGTTTAGCCCTTAGTCACCATATTGCCCCTATAGTAATGCACCTCTTCCTGTGCTGATGGTGAAATCTTCTTTCCTCCAGTCTTCTTGTCATAAGAATAAAAATGTAATCACAGCTTGTATTTGACCCTATGGGTATTACTATGGGAAAAAAACGGTGGCCATCAGTTTATATAGTGAATAAAGTACCCCCTCTTGTAAATTATAAGGATATTATAAGTCACCAAGGAGTTTCATGACCTTCGGCCTTGTGTTTTTATACAGGTCATGGAACTCCGAGGTGACTTCTAATACCCGAATATTTTGCAACTGGGGGCACTTTATTTATTATAATACACACGTTTCGGTGAGTCATGTGACAGAAATGACATCAGAACTCACCGTTTATAACTGATGACATCAGAACTCACCTTTTATAAGGATACAATTTACAAGATATTCCCGGCTTCCTGTAAATGATATCCTTATAAATCGTGCTTAGTGATGTCATCGGTTATCATCGGAGCTTAGTGATGTCATTTCTGAAACGTGTGTATTATAATAAATAAAGTACCCACCGTTGCAAAATACGAGGATATTAGAAGTTTCCTTGACCTGTATAAAAACGTGCAACTCCTCAGTAACTTATAATATCCTTATATTTTACAAGAGGGGGTACTTTATTCACTATATATATATATATGCCGCCAGTTCAATAATGATCCTCTCTTCCCTCAGTCCAAGCATTATCAGGTCATTCCTTAGCACAGGGCACAGGGGTCCCCAAGCACCGGGCCACGAACCAGTCCTGAACTGGGCAATCGAGCCTAGGCTGCAATTAATGAGGGGAGCCCAGATTGGACACCAGCGAGCCGAATTGGATGCCGGCGCACCCAAATTGGGCTTGGACCTCCCTCCTGACTCACTGCCGACCCCCCCAATTCCCCTGAGCCACCCCCCTAGGCTTTGAAAAAATGTGCCTCAGCACTGGTCCTCGAACCAAAAAAAAGTTGGGGACCCCTGCCTTAGCACATCCAATGGCAATTTGGGCTGAGTGAATGGCACCTTCATGTCTCACTGGCGTCTGTTGCAGGAATTACCCAAGTACCTACGTGGCTACCACAAGTGCACCAGGGAAGACGTGCTACAGTTGGGGGCTCTGATCTACAGGGTCAAGTTTGAAGATGACAAGTCTTATTTCCCAAACATCCCCAAGATCCTGAAGGAGCTGGTACCCCAAGATCTCATCCGACAGCTGAATCCAGATGAGTGGAAGAGGGTACGTGCCAGATACACTTCTTTTAAGACTCAACAGTTGGGCTGCACCCCCTTCAACATAAATAAACATCATTGCATCAAACATTCAGATGCAGGTATGGGATCTGTTATCTGGAAACCTCTTATCCAGAAAGCTCAGAATAACAGAACGGCCATCTCCTATAGACTGCATTTTATCCAATGAATCCACATTTTTAACAGATTTCCTTTCTCTCTATAATAATAAAACAGTAGCCTT
>CM044433.1:180431773-180448429 GCA_024363595.1 Xenopus borealis | reverse complement strand
ATAGAGTATTAAAAGAAAACATTTGAGGCCAGGGGATTAAAAAAAACAAAAAAAAAACCCCCACATTGGTGTCCGTAGAATTGAACTCGTGGCTTCAGGACTTCAGCATCAGCTCCTTTCGTGACATCGTGTCTTTCCACCACTTCACCACTTTGCGTCTGTTTGGAACTTCCGCATTCCGCATCGGAAGAAGCCGCACAGGCTCAGTGTTGGTAAGGGGGGCCCGGCTCTTTGAAAAATGCAGCTCTGCCGGGCCCCCCTTCAGGCCCAGCCCAGGACACTTGTCCCCCCTGTCCCCCCCTGATGGCGGCCCTGGGCTGTAATTGCACGTGTATAGCAATCCCTTGTGGCCCGCTGGTGGTTCACACACACACAAATATGCTGCAAAGATTGCGTTTGGATGGGGGGCCCATCTGCATGACCTGCACCCAAGCCCTCCAACGTATAGTTATGTTACTGATCTAGGATTATTTAACTGAAAAAAGGGGTTTGAACTAAAAAGAACTATGAGCATCCTGAGTTGTAGAGGAACACGTTGCTTCTCCTGCTGGATGGCATTTAACTCAACACTTGCCCATAGGTCTCACTAATGGAGCTCACCTTCAGGGTGACCCACCCCAAGTGAGCTGTATTGTGTGTAATTGCCTTTCCACTGCTCAGTATTGTCCTTCTTCCCTGTGGCACATTACCCATGGGGAACGGAGATTCTTTTAGTTGTGTTCCTTGTTGGGCTCTACTTCCATATACTATTGGTGGGCTCTATTACTAGTGGTACTCCCTTAGTTATGCTGAGTGGCCATATGGTGGGTCTTTCAGAAGCCCTAACCACCACCCCTAGACACAATCTGTAAATATCACCTATGGCATGGGTGCTGCTTGCATACAACTGGGGCAGATGTGGGTGCTCCAGACACTTGTTCTTTTTATCATGTCTGAGCTGTGATTTGTGCACTATTTGGAGAAGCAGCACTCAACCCAACATTATGGAGGGGCTTCAACTTCTAAATTTGTGTTTCAAGTTCTTATCTGAGTTTGGATTCTGTTTGTTTGTCTGGATATTTACCTTGTCTGTTCCAGGGCTGCTCCCATACACACCTTTACTTCAGAGCACCATCCCTTGGATACTTGGTCAGAAGACTTCTATTGACTTACTTTGGGGGGTCCCAGGCACTTTCTTGGGCAGGGGATGGAGTTAGGGAGGGCAGTGTGGGTTGGTGACAAACCAAGTGAACATTTATGGACTTGGACTTGCATGGTTTGCTATGGGAAGGGGTGGGTCGGAGGTCATTATGGACAGAGGAATGGGTCTCCTCTGATGGGAGGATGTGGGTGGGTTTGGTGAAGGTTTCATCTCATGAATCTAGGAAATAAGTCTTAATAACTAGTTTTCTGTTCGTTTTGTTGGTTATCTTTCATTTTGTTTATTTTCATGTTCAGTTTGATTTCTAATTAAAGAAAATTTCCTATTTCTACTGGTATGAGGCCTAGGGCAAAACTGGATTTTTTTTTCTGTACCTAATGACAAGGTGCTGGGCATTATAATTCAACTACAGCTAAAAAGCCACATATTGCCCGTCACCCCCCGTCCTACATATAATGTAACTCTGGACCCTCTTTGCACCCCCCACCGGCACCTGTAGCTCATAAAACATGTAAAGACTTTTCTTTTTAACATTGAGGAAATGTTGCCAATAGTAGAATGTGAAATAATATCAACTTGTTAAATCCCATGGGGACTGCCCCCGTCGGCCAATGCGTTTTTCATCAGTTTGTGGATTTTTCCTCCCCTTGGTTTTGCCTTGATTGGCCCCTGAGAGCCCAGCAAATGATAAAGACAATAAAGCTCATAATTCTGTGGCCTTTGCCAGCTGATTGGGGGAATCATAAGCCAATAAGCAGTGAGGGCAAAGATGTGCAAGGGAAATTAATTCCCCCCTGCTAAAACAACTGGTGCATGTATATATCTCTCTATCTCTCTCTCTATATCTCTATTTCTATCTCTATCATCTCTATCATCTCTATCTCTCTATCTATCTCTGCACTAAATTCATTATCAATGTATTGAGGACAATGAGAAATTTTTTGCTTTAAGCCGCTAAAAAAAAAAAAGTATATAAATAAATACAGGTATGGGACCTGTTATCCAGAATGCTTGGGATTTTCCAGATAATGGATCTTTCCATAATTTGGATCTTCATAATTTAAGACCACTAGAAAATCATATAAACATTAAATAAAGCCAATAGGCTGGTTTTGCTTCCAATAAGGATTAATTATATCTTAGTTGGGATCAAGTACAAGCTACTGTTTTATTATTACACAGAAAAAGGAAATAGATGAATAGATTTGTACAAAATAGATTTGTATAAAATGGAGTCAATGGGAGATGGCATTTTAGTAATTTGGTGCTTTCTGGATAATGGGTGTCCGGATAACAGATCCCATACCTGTATATATTGTTTCCATATTGTATGGGTTTGTGCCAATGAGATGTGAGAATGTGTTAAGCTGCTGCTTCCTCAGAACTGCTCGCTAGAGGCAAATCTCTGGAATGTTAAAGGCAGAAGTTTCAGCCGTGCCATGTAGAAAGGTGAGGGCGTTGGTTCTGCTATTTCCGTGTTGGGGATTATTATTTACACTCTGTTCTATAAGGGGTGGGGAATATTATCTGTACTGAAAGAGCAAAATGCTGACCTTTTTGGTTTTAATCCTTTAAAAATGTCACACTTTTCTACTGAATTTCTCACAGCAAATCACCTGCTTTATCACTTCCCTTATAGGGCTGTTATTATTAGTCTTTTTTTTTATTTTATCGAAAGGGGAATTTCACCCAACAGTGAGTTTTTTTTGTTTGCAGTGGGATACGATGTAAGGCACCTAAACAGCTTCCCAAAATGAATTTATTAAAAGTGTTCAATGGTTATATATAAGGCACATCTGACTGCTGCAAGTATCTAGTGAGCCGTAGCCCTTAGTTGGTGTTTATAAGAGAAATATACGACTATATTTACTCTGCTGAATGCTTTACCATGCCTGAGTAAAGACACATTTTGTTTAGGATAGCAGCTGCCTTATTAGCTTGCTATGACTAGTGATGGGCGAATTCGCAGCAAATTCCCGCGATTCGCCGCTGGCGAATAAATTCGCGAAACTGCAGCAAAAATTCGACTCAAAAAAATTTGCCAGCAAAAACGAGTCGCGCGTCGTTTTTGACGCGGAGTTTCGCCCATCACTAGCTATGACATCACTTCCTGTCGGAGTCTCTCCTTGTTTACTCATAGTTCTGGGCTCAGATTACAGCAGGGAGGTGGGGAGGAGCAAACTGAGCATGCTCAAGCTCTATCCCTGGAGGTTTAAAGGGGTGGTTCACCTTCAAGTTAACTTTTAGTATACTGTAGAAGGGCCAATTCTAAGAAACTTTTCAATTGGTCTTCATTATTTATTTTTCATAGTTTTTTAATGATTTGCAATTTTCTTCAGTTTCTTTGCAGCTTTCAAATGGGGGTCACTGACACCATCGAAAAACAAATGCTCTGTAAGGCTACAAATGTATTGTTATTGTTACTTTTTATTACTTATCTTTCTATTCAGTCCCTCTCCTATTCATATTCCAGTCTCTTATTCAAATCAATGCAGGGTTGCTAGGGTAATTTGTTCCCTAGTAACCAAATTGCTGGCACTGCAAACTAGAGAGCTGCTGAATAAAAAGCTAAATAACTATAAAACCACAAACAATAAAAAATGAAAACCAATTGCAAATTGTCTCAGAATATCCCTCTCTACATTATATTAAAAGTTAACTCAAAGGTGAACAACCCCTTTAAGCTGAAAACAGAAAGTCTGATACAGAAGCCCATGTGACACAATAGAAGGAAAGAAATGCTGTGTTTTTTTTGACAGAGGACTCGGAGCAGCATTACTTTGAGGGTTTACTGGTGTATTTATATAGACCTTTCTGATAAAGCTTACTTAATTTTAGCCTTTCCTTCTCCTGGATAGTGTTTGATGACCGCATAGCAATAGCATACTTACATGTTCCTGATGGAAAGCCCTTAAGATGATGGTCTGCTTGCCTGAGTTGGGCACCCATGGACTTTGTTTGGCTGCCTGGTGGAATGGCCATGTGTCCTCTTGTGGTCTGCACTGGAGAAGTGAAATCTATTGGCTGGGGTCACGGGTCCCCAACCTTTTTATCCTTGAGCCACATTTAAATGTAAAAAGAGTTGAGGAGCAGCACAGAAATGACAAAAAGCCCCTGGGGTGCCTGATTAGGGCTGTGATTGGCTATTTGAAGGCGCCTATATAGATTAGCAGACTACAGGAGACTATATTTGGCATAGGGTTGCCACCTGTCCGGTTTTGACCCGGACAGTCCGGTATTTTGAAGGGCTGCCCGGGTCAATGCTTCCTGCCCGGTTTTCCAAATAAGGAAAACCGGGCGGGATTAGCTTGATTGACGCCGTGATTGGCGTCATCATAGCTCTGCCCCGTGATGTCATGGGCACGCCCACCAATGTCACAGGCCCGCCCACTGATGTCACGGGCCCGCCCCCCTGTCCGGCTTCAGGTGGCAACCCTAATTTGGCATTACCCTTGGATTTTATGTAGGGATGCAGCAAATCCAGGATTCAGATTGGGATTCGGCCTTTTCCTGCAGGATTTGGATTCTGCAGAATCCTTGTTCCTGGCTGAGCCGAAAATTAATTTGGATATGTAAATTAGATGTGGGAAAATCTTTTTATCACAAAACAAGGAAGCGAAAACTTTTTTTTTTCTCTCCACTTTTTTTCCTTTCCCAACCCTAATTTGCATGTGCAAATTAGGATTCAGATCAATTTGGTATTCCGCTGAATCTTTCACAAACGATTCAGGGTTCATTCCTATTTTTATGGAACCAACACTTGCCTCCCAAGGCAGAAATTAAAACAATAAACACCTGCTTTGAGGTCACTGAGAGCAACTTACAAGGGGTTGGAGAGCAACATGTAACTCACGAGCCACTAGTGGGAGTCGCTGGACCCCTGTGGTCCTGTGGACTTTACTGTATCTTCAGACCCCCGCCTGCAGTTCTCGGACTAAGGTTAATGTGTACATCTGGATCCACAGGAAATGCTGGTTGAAAGCATGTTAATACCTACTTGTGCTCTAGAAGGTATTTTAACTACCCTGAGACAAAACACTACTTTGCACCCTGAGTCCTTATCTGGTGTCAACAAATGATTTACTGTTTAGGAGTGTCAGACTTTTTTTTTTTTTTTTTTTAAAGGGTCAAACATGAGACAATAACAAAAGAAAACATGGGTTGGGTGGTGGACCAAAATTCAAGCAGAACTTTTAGCTTTGGTGATATTATTGTGCCAAACCATGTTCATTGGATGCTGATCCTGCCCATCTGTGGTGATATTATCACACTGATATAATGCACTTGATCTCTGCAGCTTTTAGATTTGCAGTCTGTTGTACTGTAATACTAGTAGGCAATTACCTATGCAAAAGGCTTTGTTTAACTGGAGCTTGACTCTGGAAGGCTAGAACATCATGCCCAGCACAGCAGTTGACTTGATACTCACAACAATCATTTCTCACTACTAATACTACTCTCAGCTGTATTTGACACTGTAGATCACCCTCTCCTCCTCCAGTCCCTCCATTCACTTGGCCTTCATGACACACCCTGGTTCTCTTCTTACCTCACTAATCGTTCCTTCAGTGTCTCCTACAATGGAGTAGCATCTTCTCCCCTGCCTCTTTCTGTTGGGGTTCCTCAAGGCTCTGTCCTGGGACCCTTATTATTTTCTCTATATACTTCTATATACTCTATACCTCCCTCTGCAAATTAATCAACTTGTATGGTTTCCACTACCACCTCTACGCTGACAATACTCAGATCTATCTCTCCTCTCCTGATCTCAACCCAGAACTCCTAACTCGTGTCTCCTCATGCCTGTCCACTATCTCTACCTGGATGTCACAACGCTACCTAAAATGAAACCTCTCTAAAATGGAATTGGTTCTGTTTCCTCCAACTAACAACCAGTAACATCCCTGAAGTATCCATCATAGTTAACAATTCCATTATCACCCTGTCTCCCCAGGCCCGGTGCCTTGGGGTTATCCTAGATTCTGCCCTGACATTCACTCCTCATATCCGGTCACTTATTAAATCATACTTCCGCCTTAGGAACATATCCAAAATACGACCAATTATCGCCCAAGATGCTGCCAAAATTCTTATTCACTTTCTCGTCCTACCACGTCTAGACTATTGTAACTCTCTTTTAATTGGCCCTCCCTGCCAGAGACTGTCACCTCTCCAGTCCATAATGAACACTGCTGCAAGGCTTATACACCTCATCAACCGCTCCTCCTCTGCCATACCATTCTGCCAATCCCTGCACTGGCTTCCACTCCCCTTCAGAATTAAATTCAAATTAATGAACCTGACATTCAAAGCACTTCATAACTCTGCCCCTCCCTACATCTCTGAACTAATCTCCATTTACTCACCCAACCGCTTACTACGCTCCTCTACTGACCTGCTACTCAACTCTTCTCTCATTACCTCCTCACATGCTCACATTCAAGACTTTGCAAGGGCTGCTCCCCTCCTCTGGAATTCTCTCCCACGGTCTGTCCGACTTTCTCCCAATCTTTCTACTTTCAAAAAATCTCTTAAAACGCACTTCTTTCGAGAAGCCTCCCCTCACTGTTAACAACCAAATGCGACACTACATACAGTACCACATTTCTCACCCTCTTTCTGTATAGGGCCTTCCTCACCTTTTGATCTGCATTGATTGTGATTGTGTTGTATAATCATATTTACTTTAAAGTGCTACCCAATATATTGGCGCTATAGAAATACATGTTAATAAAATAATACTCAATATTTAAGGCAAATTGAGGTTTTGGGCTGTTTATTCAGACAGCTGGAGTGGGTTGTTGACAACCTCCTTCATTAACCTCAAGGTAGTGCAGATATTGCGCCTTCCAGCTCCTTGGACCAAGATGAATTGTTTCTCTCCATTTATATATTTACTGCACAACTGCCAAAGAAGATCTTCTTGAGCTCAAACTATGAGGCTGGAAGTCTGACTCAGTGATGAGTAAACAGATGGAGCAGAGCAAATAGAACCTCCCTACTATGTGTATAACTTGTACTGTAGATTCTGCATATTTATCTCTTGATGTGCTGCTGCTGATAACATTGCCCTGTTGGCGGATCTGAATGCCTTTTAAAGGGAAAGCAGCAGTAGGTGACCTGTATTCCTGATGATATATATTGATGTCAAGGCTTTGTAGAACATGAAACCGATCACTTGCCTTTCCCTCGTAAGGGGTGGTTTACCATTAAGTTTATTTTTAGTACGTTATAGCTTATAGCTAGTGATGGGCGAATTTATTCGCCAGGGGCGAATTCCCGCGATTCGCCGCTGGCGAATAAATTCGCGAAACTGCCAAAAAAATTCGCCCAAAAAAATTAGCCGCGCAAAAACGAGTCGCGCGTCGTTTTTGACGCGACGCGCGTCAAAAACAACGCGCGACTTGTTTCGCGAATCGGCGAAAAATTCGCAAATTTCTCTTGAAATTCGTGAATTTTTCGGCGAAGCGAAACGCGGCCGTTTCGCCCATCACTACTTATAGCTAGTTCTAAGCAATGTTTAATGTTTTTTCTTTAATAGTTTTTGAATCATTTGCCTTTTTCTTCTGACTTTCCAGTTTTCAAATGTGTGTGTGTGTGTGGGGTCTACAAGGCTACAAAGTTATTATTAGTAATTTAAATTACTAATCTTTATATTCAGGCCTCTCCTATTCATATTCCAGTCCGTCATTCAAATCAATGCATGGTTGCTAGGGTAATTTGGACACTAGCAACCACATTGCTGAAACTGCAAACTGGAGAGCTGCTGAATAAAAAGCTAAATAAGTCAAAAACCACAAAAAATTTAAAATGAAAATCAATTGCAAATTGACTCAGAAAATCACTCTCCACATCATACTAACAATTAAAAGGCGAACACCCTCCTGTTTAAGGGCTTTCAATCCGGTTGGCTGGAACATGTCTAAGAATGTAACAACCCCTTTAAGGACATTCTGCTGGAAAGAACATTTAAGGGGAGATGTTTGGCCTTCTGCCATAATTATGTTCTTATTGCACTTGCATGTAATGTCACTTATTTAAACAGGTGACAAATGATGATTCATGAAATGATAGGAAGTTTCTGTGAAAAGTCAAAAGCACAAGTCAGACTGGCCTATTGAGTTTAACCAGTTATGTGTAAAAAAGTAAAACTGCTGATAAGCTCGACAACTGTGGGAATCCACAACATTTTTGGCAGTAGACCTCCTAAAGAACAGAGGATGTAATGGGAATTATACAGTTTATACAGGGAACGCTGAGTATCACTCCTGTATTATAGGGGATAATGTACCCCCTACTGTAAATGATAAGGATATTAGAAGTCACTGAGGGGTGTGACCATATAAAGGCACAAGGCTGCAGGCTGAGTTATACAGGGAACTCTGAGTATCACTCCTGTATTATAAGGGATAATGTACCCCCTACTGTAAATGATAAGGATATTAGAAGTCACTGAGGGGTGTGACCATATAAAGGCACAAGGCTGCAGGCTGAGTTATACAGGGAACGCTGAGTATCACTCATGTATTATAAGGGATAATGTACCCCCTACTGTAAATGATAAGGATGTTAGAAGTCACTGAGGGGTGTGACCATATAAAGGCACAAGGCTGCAGGCTGAGTTATACAGGGAACTCTGAGTATCACTCATGTATTATAAGGGATAATGTACCCCCTACTGTAAATGATAAGGATATTAGAAGTCACTGAGGGGTGTGACCATATAAAGACACAAGGCTGCAGGCTGAGTTATACAGGGAACTTGGAGTATCAATAGTTTGGGAGCTGCTTATAATACAGTGCAGTTCTACCATAAAGCAGTTGCCAATTTTGGCAGGAGTTTTTATTTCATTTGGTCCATATCTGTAGATCATTATGTGCCACTGTTTGTCCTTATCTGTAGGAAACTTTAATGGCATTCACACATCCGCCTCGCCCACCTCTAGGACTGTGTAATCGTAATTGGAATCAAAAGCACTGAACAAATTATTTTGAACAGAACAGAGTTATTAACATTTCCTGGATAACATCATGTTTTTGCACCTTCTCAAGCTTAGTTTGGCCTGGTGGAGTTTCTGCAGCAGTAAGAGTAGAGTGAGGGGAAAGAGGTGGATAATTGTTTCATTAGCTGGTTTCAGTCTTCTAGTTCTTTGGGTAACTGTGCCAATCATGTGCCAATCATTAGGGATTGTGATATCTCCAGTGCTATCAGACCTATGGGAGGTGATTGTGGAAGTAGTAGCCATCCTAAGAGACAGCAGCATCTTTGTGGTTGAGCTTTCAGTTTTTTTTTTCCTGGTCTAACATCTCTTTAAAGGCTGGGGGTGGGTATAAACTGAAATCTAATTATACAATCAACTCTTCATATTACTCTAGACAAATCCCGCAGCCAGTGATTGTTTTCACATAGGGTACATACTTCCAAAGCAGCATTCAACCATTGTGAGGAGCTGGTCTCCACAAAATAAAAGCCGGAGGCTGTAAGACCCTTCAGCTCAGAGTCGGATAAACTGGTTAATGGGAAGACCGAGAAGGCAAAACTTTTGAACTGCTTCTTTTCTCTTTCTACAAAAGTCCCAATTCAGTAAGTTTTAAGGAAAGACTCGTGGCATGTACTCCTAGGGGAATAAAGAAACTTAGCTATGTGGTTGCCAAGGGATTGGTGATGCCATTATTCAATCCTGTTCTGTCAGGTAACTATAGGCCTGTTAGCTTGACAATGACCTACAACAAAGAGGAAAATCAGCACACGACTTTATTACATAAAACACTGAGGTCTACCCAATGATTCCACCCAATGTGTCCAGTTATCTACACCACCTGAAGGCAATAGGCTGGTTTACATATAACATAAATAACTGGTCCCTATCATTTACAGAAGTTGGCCCTGCCTTTAAGCACTTGCTTAGACTTGGATGTACAATGTTTTTGCTTATCAAAGGTATTGCCTGACTAGGTTAAGCCAAACCAATAAGGACATTGGGGGCTCTGACTTGCTATGACATTGGGGCTCTGACTTGTGTCATGTAGGACCTGTAGGCTTTAAATGGATTATTATTCCATGTACCCTTCATGGGAAACCACTGTTCAAAGTTCAGATCTCCACAGAGAGAGGGTATGACCACCTCCTGCCAATGATTCATTTTATCGAGGCCAATAGACTTGATGTGGGGAAATGGTACCAATCGCCACCTTCCATATTGGCTTGGGCATGGTATTTCCATTGATCCTACAGAATGTATCCTGTGCAGGAATTCTTATTGAAATAATCTCTTGAGTGAACAGAGATATTTATAGATGATGTCTCATAAGGTCAACAAGCAGTTTAGATCTTGGGTCCCAATTGCTTTAATGAGACTGAATGGGCTGGTGGGCCGAGTGTAGAGCAGAGCAACTGTATGAATCTAAAGAAGCATTAAATATGCACAATAAGATCTAATTCTCGTGCCATTTCAGGTTGATCATCTGTCTGATAACTGAATGTTTACAGTCTATCTTGTCCTCTGCATGAGCGGATCTGGCTGTACCTCATGAGTGCACGCTTCTTATTTCTTGAGCCTTTGTTTAATATTCCCATGTAGAATAAAGCCTCGTTTACACATTTAAACAGTTTGGATAGTTGGGTCTTGTTGGAGGTGAGAAATCTGTATGTACCCCAATGGGAGATCTAGAGAACACTTGTAGTCCAAAGCAAAATAAGGTGTCCGTTTGTATTTTTGGGTCATCTTATGCACATGTAACAGTTACATAACTAGGGAAGAGGGGGAACGGCAGTCGGGGGCCTGTGGCAGAGGGGACCCCAAGAGATGTAAAGTTTGAGGGTTCGGTCAAATCTTCGGCAGCATTTTAGCATAATGTGGCATGACTAAGATACTGTAGGTCAGGTCATTTTTGCTTCCATTGGGCCACATTCTACTTGTTGGAAGGGCCCCAGGAGTCTGAGTTAATTGGTGGGGGGGCTGAGTAGAATGGGGCCCTGTGCTTCCTGATGGCAACACTCTGCATAACTAGAGGCTATGATGATATTATTTTGGTCCTGTACCCATTTTTGGCCATCAGTCTTCTAGTTTCCAATGCCAAACCTCTTTATCAAGCTTTCCTGTAAGGCTACAATAAGTAAGACTTCTACTTTGTGAAGGGTCAATTAAATTGTGCCTATAGGGTCTCTTTAGATCTCAAACACCTGGCACTGTTGCATCCCAGTAGTAAAGCCTGTGAGCATCCGCAAATGATGGTGGAAACTTGAGTTTGATTCCTTTTTTTACAATCACATGACCAGAATAGGATTCTCCTGTGGTTTTTATGACGAACTGTCACAGAGTTCATAAATGCACTTTATCTTTGGGTTTCTTTTTACTAGACCCTATTAACGTACCAGTTATGTAATTTTGCTTATGATCCTTCTTGGTTTCTGCTGCCAGTTGGGTTATCTTGCCAAGGAGTACATGTCTATTGACTTCACTTCTTCATTCCTCATAACGATATTTGCTTTTATTTTGGCCCAAAGAGTAAGGTTAGGAACTTTGTCATATTGATTTAATACCAATTCCTGCACAATTAGGGGAAAAATTATGTATGGTATGGTTTACTAGTAGGTATTTGTTTTTACTGGATAGGGAGTAACTTGACTGTAGCTGGCCTTGATATAGAACTATTCCAGGAAGGCTGTGGGAAGCACCAGCACTTTTTCACGGCATGGCTTTAATATACCTTTTGGATTTCCAGTGTACCCCTGGAATCCTAGCAGGGAAAATGTTTCCCCAACGCTTCTATATATCTGTTACCTTGTTATGAGCTAAGGGGGCCCAGTCTGAAGGTCAGTTAGGGGGAGATTTGGGGTGAGTGCTTATTTGTACCCTGGGTACCCCTGGAACTATAGTGACACCCCAATGTTTCTATATATCTGTAACCTTGTTATGAGGTAAGGGGGCCCAGTCTGAAGGTCAGTTAGGGGGAGAGTTGGGGTGAGTGTTTATTTGTACCCTGGGTACCCCTGGAACTATAGTGACACCCCAATGTTTCTATATATCTGTAACCTTGTTATAAATTAAGTGCCAGCGAATGCTAGGTAGTATCTTATTTGAGTTATTTAGAGGGCATGAAACCAAAAAACTACTGGGGTATAACATAAAGTTAACCACATTTTGGTATCACAATTTCCCAAGACCAGGAAGGTGGTGAGACCTGCTAGCTTCTGTAATAGCCTAGGTTAGCACAATCTATGAAAACACCTCTACTTCAGTTACTTTAATTGGTTTTTAGTACACAACTAACACCAAAGATCATCACTGCTAACATGAGAAATTCCATTCCTTCCTGAAATTCCAGTTCTAATGTGAAATCTATATGGTGTAGGTTTTAATCTCCACCTGTCCCCTCTAAGACTGGGATTAGGAAGGGTGAAAGAGTCATGTGATATCTATATAATTGGTGCAAATTGCTTGGAACTCACAGAAATGCCTTTTGTTTCGGCACAGTACATCTGCATTCCCTATGAAGTGTCTGCTCTCCCCACTCTACTTGGACGGGGGCAGTAATTTACATAATAAACTTGCATGGCCAGCCCAGATCAATGATGTTCCCTATAAATGTTACTTATGTGTTTAAATTGGGGTCCTTTGAGTATATTCAGGTTTCTGGGAAAGAGGACTACTGGGCATATACCCCCCCAACCTGTGTGTTTACTATAGGTCCATAAGTTCAGATGAGCCTGATAGAGCCCATTCCTTGCAGATATGTTCTTGCAGAAGAAGTAGATCTGATGTGGGAGATCAGGCCCCCGTCAGCCCCTTCGTGTAAAGCCACTCATTGACCTTTAGATTCCTATGGACTAGTGATCTGTGGTTTTGATAAGACGAGGATGAAACAATGAGTTCACTTGTGACTTTCAAAGTCAGAACTCGCGTGTGAGACATATCTGAGTAGACATTCCCAGAACACAAATATTGCTGATTCTTAGATCAATAAGAAAAAAAAAAATTCTAACTTGACCGGTCATCTGGCTATTTTTATGCATCATAAAATTCATATTTTTTTTTTCTTTTCAGAGCTGTAGTGAACTTTTACAATATATAATATTTGTGCACCGCTCCCCTGATTGTAGAGGGTTTGGCCCGGTGCCTGTTGAATATCTGGATGCAGTCTAATGGCAGGGGTTCTATAAAGATAACTCTAGGGGGGAGATGGGAATCCAAAGGGGCTTGTCCATAGCACGCTGCATCTGGAGACTGGATATAGGAATTCATCTTCTCTGCTCTTTGTTTAATCGCCTTGGACAATGTTCTCCCTAATGAGAGTGATTTGGGTTCGGAGTGGTCAATGGGAAACGGAGTGGAGCATTCTTGTTTAATGACACACACATGGCTCCAGGGCATTCTTAAAGGGCCCCTTGTGTGAAGAGTCATTGCTTGCATTGTCAGACCTCTTACTCTTCCCCAATATTGAGAGGAGAGAGAGAGAGAAATAGTTTTCTTTAAAGTCAATGTTTGGCTTTGCATGAGATGACTTTGTGTTTAATGTCCTAGCATGGGATTGGCTGCTTCTCAGTGGTAGATGTGGGCAACAATGTGGTCTGGGACCCCTTACCTCAATGATCCCCAACCAGTGGATTGTGAACAACATGTTACTCACCAACCCAGGCCCAGATTTGTGGCGAGACCACATAGGCCTGGGCCTAGGGCGGCAAGTTGAGTAGTGAGGCATTCAGCCAAGCTGATTGGTGGGGAACACTGGGGACATGCATGTAAAAGAGGTGGGGCAATACTGTGATGAAAAGGGGTGGGGCAATGATGTAAAAGGGGCGGGCCTCGTTGCACAGATCACAAGAAGGAGGAAGAAAAGTTAAGTTCTTGGTGGGATTGGGGGGGCCAAGGGGGTCTTGTTAAGGGTATTACAAATTTACCGGCAGCTAAATTGCCGGTAAAAATGGCCTTGGCCCTGGCAACCCTAGATAGAGGGGCATGGTCATTATTAACATGTATTTCTATAGCGCCAACTTATTTCATTATTGTAAGAGGCTGAGGAGTGGGGGCAGATGCACTGCTGTAGGGCAGGGGGATAATCCAACCTGCTCTTGTTGAACTAAAACTTCTAGGGGCAGAATTATCAAGGGTCGAATTTTGAATTCATGTGAGGGTTTTTTTTTATATAAATTCAAAATTTGACCAAACAAAATGTATTAATAAAATAGAATTTTTTAAAACCCAAATGAATTTAAACATCCTGGAAACTCGAATTATATCGTATTCAAATTCTAAAAACTTGATTCAAATTTTTCTCTTGTCAGGAAGGCTGCAAACAACACAAAAACACTCGAATCGAATTGGGATAACTCCCTAGTGGAATTTGAGGGTTTCGACCATAAAAAAAAAAAAAAAATTGAAAATCAGAATTTTTGATTTGACCCTTGATAAATCTGCCCCCTAGTGTCTCCACAAAAGTCCTAATAATACTGATTAATGGGGACCCACACATAGGGGCAGATTTACTAAATTCACATGAAGAATTCCAAGCTCAATCGAATTTGTATTGAATTCGAATTCGAATCTACGAATATACAAATTAGACAAATTTGACCATCGAATATTGAAATTCGAATGATTCTAAATTTTTATTCGACCACCTACTTCGCCAGATCAAAGCTACCGACTTGGGTTTCATTATCTTAGATCGACCACTATTCCCATGGTCGAATTTCGAATGTTTTTAGCATTTGAAATTTGACCAATAGTAAATCTGCCCCATAGTATCGCCCGTGTGGGAGACTCTTACCACTGCAGCAACAAAAAAAACACAAGCAATAAAAATGTGTTTGGGGCTAAGGAGTTGTGTGTATTTAATTGTGACTTGTTCGAATAACAGAAGGTGCTCGCTGTGTGTTATAAACAAAATATCTTGAATTGCAAGGAACGTGCTTTTCAGGTTGTACAGTAGTTAGTATGTTATTATAGTGAGAGAACATACTGGCAGTGGCATTTTGTTACTGTGCCTGGAGGCAACTGCATATATATAATATATAATATATGTGTGTGACGGCCCCAACTCCCTGCGCCTCTGAACTCCCATGGACTACTCCCCTTCCTTTAGTAGGACACTTGGTTCCTTTCTGGAAATCTTTGGTTAATATCGGGCCCCAGAAGCAGATGAAGTCATGGAAACGGCCCCTCGTGGTTTCATCATAAAGGTGGGATTTCAACTAATTCTACATCACATCATGCTTTCATTTAATGTCATTTACACTGATTAGGTGAAATAGCAAATAAAAATGTTTGTTTTTTTGCAACTGCAAATTTATTTTCTATTTATAAAATCTCAAGTTCAATGGGGAATTAATCTCTTGCTTTCTGTTTCTTTCTTTTGCTCTTTTCTTCTAATTTTCTTTTTCTTTTTCTTTCTTTCTTTCTTTCTTTCTTTCTTTCTTTCTTTCTTTCTTTCTTGCTCTGTCTGTCTTCTTTATATCTTGTCTTTTTTTCTGTTTGTCTTGTCTTTCTTTCTTTTTATCTATCTTTTTATCTATCTTTCTTTCTGTCTTTGTCTTTGTCGCTTTATGCCTTGTCTTTTCTATCTTTCTTTCTTTCTACTTCTCTTTCTTTCTTTTTACTTCTTTTTTTCTTTCTACTTCTTCCTTTCTTTTTACTTATTTTTCTTTCTGGCTCTGTCTGTCTTTATATTTTGTCTTTTTCTGTCTGTCTGTCTTGTCTTTCTTTCTTTCTTTCTTTCTTTTTATCTTTCTTTGTCTTTCTGTCTTGACTTTCTGTCTCTTTTTTTGTCTTGTCCTTTCTTTTATTTTCTTTCTTTCTTTCGTTCCTTCCTTTCTTTCTTTCTTTCCTTTCTTTCTTTCGTTCCTTTCTTTCTTTCGTTCCTTTCTTTCTTTCCTTTCTTTTTCAGTCTCTGTCTTTCCTTGCTGTTTATTAAAGCCATACATTTCTTAAGGGTTGTATTACTTAGAAATTAAAAAAAAAGTAGACATCAAAAATTGATTTAGAGAGTTACAGAAAATGTATTTTACACCTTCACTCACTGTCAGGAAATATTTTTTTGGAACAACACAGGGGAAAGGGTAAGATCAAGAGATCTTTTTTTCTGCATGCCAGTAAATTAGCCCTTAGGGTAGGGGCACATGTGCAGATTTGGGGAGATTGTCGCCTGGTGACTAATTGCCTCTTCTGCTGGGCAACAATGTCCCCAAACTGCCTTCCCCAGGAGACTTTGGAAATCGAAGCAACATGAGAGCATTAGCGCAGGCGAGTCTTGATTTTAGCAGAGGGAGGGCAGGAATACGGCAGTTTGGAGAGATTGCCCGGCAGAAGAAGAGACGATTAGTCTCCAGGCGATTAAATCTCCCCGAATCTGCCCCAACCCTTAGGTATTGTAAGGTATCTGGGTAATTCTTTTATTGTAACTCGTGAAACAATGAGGCAGAAGGCAGTTCTCTTCCAGGGCTGGTAATCAGCTGGCTATTGCTACACTCTTATTCTATTGCTACACTCTTATTCTATTGCTACACTCTTATTCTA
>CM044433.1:180390808-180410368 GCA_024363595.1 Xenopus borealis | reverse complement strand
CATGTATTATAAGGGATAATGTACCCCCTACTGTAAATGATAAGGATATTAGAGGGGTTGCACGCTGTGAGTCACTGACAGATTTCAGCTGTTCTAATTGGCTGATTCAAGCCTCAGTCGGCAATGTTAATTGACTTTCAATATTTTAAGGAAGTAGATTTTATCTAATTCAAAGGGTAGAAAAGAGAAGCAACACACAATAATAATTAGCGTTCATTTGAAAAGGGGGTGGGGTGGGAGTTTGCATTGTATTCTGAAAAGAGACTATTTCCCAATACTTTATATTTTTGTCTTTACAGCTGAATTAAGTAGAAACTATAAGGAAAACTCCTCCAAGAAGAGCTGGGCCAGCAGTGTCAACAAGGATGTTTTTATTCCTCCAGAGCTTTATGGACTCATGGAAGATCCAGAAGAGGAGAAAGGTTGCTTTGTGCCAGTGAAGATTGAGCCCACACAAAGGTAACAAAGTCAACTGGTTTTAAGTAGACTTGAAGGATAACAAAAAAAAAACTTGTTTTAGGCATACAATTATGCAAGCTCTGAGAACATATTGCCTGGAAAGTTTAAGCAAAATATAATTGTTGCATTTGTTTATCTCCTGCTCCAGTGCTTTTACTCCTCGGAGAAGCATCAGCCTGGGGGTAGGGAAGGCCCTCTTCTATAACATTGACATGATTATTAATGTAATGGAGGGGGTGTCCTTCAGCCTGCCTCCTAGTTTTATGCATGCACTTACAACTGTCTACTTCATTAGGGAAACTAAACTCATATCACTTCTATAATTCATATATCCTGGTTTAATACTGGTTCTTTGTTCCAATCAGTTCCAAAAGAGTGAGCTTCTTATCCACTGACATGGAGAGCCCGAAGAATGGAAATGTATCGCCATCAAGGGTATGTGTATTCTTATGACCATAAATTTGCCTTTGCTTGGTCTTTCAGTTGGGTTTCCCATTGTATTAGTTCATGTTGTACTCTATAAACAATGCTTCTATTAGATCCAAGCGCACGAAAAATAAATACACACCCCATTGTGTAGGAGTTCAGCAATCCCTTTTGCTTGCATGCTGTTTATTTGTACAGTAAACACAGTGTTAGGGTAATGTCTTGTGGTTGGTCCCATGTTCAGTCTGCCACACAGGTACAATTATCTGCTAAAAAAACATTTAAAGATCTTCTCATCATCTACTGTATTCAGTAGCCCTCAGCCAAGCTGCTTCTCACTGAGCAAACTTGCTATGTATACAACCACTTTTCATGAAGTCTCCGTCTACACCAAACAGCCTGAATTTTTTCAACAGAACACAAATATAATCTTTTATAATTTCAGCAAAGGCGAAATCCCTTTAACTCTGCAAATGAAGGAGACGAAGACGCAGAACTTGGAAAGGACACACAATACCAAGTACCTGTAAATGGCACAAATGGAGACCAGGAGTCTTACCCAGGTAATTATTCCTACCTACGCTTTGGTATACAGTTCCTTCTTCGAATGTTTGTTTCCAATGAGAAGTGAATTGTGATGCTCACAGTGTGGGACTGGCTGCTAATTTGGCCAAGTTCATGGCCATTCCCTATTACTAGAAGCTAAATGGGGCCCCTGGTCTAAAATTTTTTTGGTGGGCCCCTAGTGTAAGGTTTTTAGCTGGGCCCCTGATGTCCCAGTCCGACACTGGATGCTCAGCTAAGCAAAAGTAGCATCAGAAGAACTATGTGATCTAGCTCAACCGACCCCCCATGTCCTCTTCTCTTTTATTTCTTTAATAGATATAGTGATATGGTTCATTAAGTCTTCTCAGGAACAGAACATATAATTAAGCAAGCAGAAAAGTACTGCCTATATGGCATTTTAGTTTTTCACATTAACCCTTTATTTCTATAATTCTTTTTTTTCCAGATGTCTTGCCCTCAAGAGTAAAATTTGGTGTGAAGTTGCCATACCCAGCACCAGGAGAAACCATCCAGCTTTCATCAAGCTCTCCCAATGCCTCTTTAATCAATGGCGGACAGGTTCCAATACCGAAGCCTAGAACAATGCCACTGAAGAAGACGGATTCTCTAGAGTGGTCTGCTTCCGACCTCAAAAGGGAGGATTCCTTCGGTAATACTGGGAAACCCAAAAGTATTTTAAAACGCAGGTCCAGTTCGAGCTCCACAGATTCTGAATCTATAAGAATGACACAGAAAGCTGATATAAACAAAATTGGCTTGTCCACTCCCATTCTGCAAGTGGGAAAAAATAACGTTTCTGCAGAACCTGTTGACGAGTCCCCAGAAAATTCATTGGATAGACTAAAACAGGTGCGGTTCTCTGCAAATGTTCACCAGAACCCTCCTTCCCCGGGGGCAGAGGCAGTCGATGGCAAAGAAATTGGTGAATTTGGAATTCTAGACCCAAGTTTATCTCAAGCTCAGTTGGTAAATCCAGTTCATGCATCTTCTAAAGATTCTGTGTCGGTCCAGAGTCCTTCCTCCGGTCTGGTTCTTGACATCTTAACAAAGACCATTTATCGGAAGAACTCGGTGGAAATACCAGGCTTGAATGGTTCTTCAGTGGAAGGTCCTAGTTTAAGTGCAAATACTGCTAGCCTCAACAAAGACCATAACAACATAACAGAAGATTCATTTGTACAAGAAACCAAACCTAAAGTCAGTCTTGCATTGGAGGCAAATGTCATGTCGGGTAATGGATTTAGTAATAGAATAATTATTCTTTATTGATGGGTTTATGAATGCATTGTGGCCTACTGTACCCGCCAATGGTTTGTTTCCACTTACTTCAAACCAAGAAAATAAGCACTGGCAATTTTCCTTTTGGTGATTAAAGAGCCTATTGTAGCAATTGTCATCTTGGCTTTTTTGGACTGATGTGAAAAATATTTTGGGGTGTAGTTAGATTGGTCCAGGATAATCGGTCAGGCACTTTCACAGGTCCATTATTTACAAAGGTGTTATTGATTTTTACTGACACTTGGGGATGGTTATAACATTCATAATTTTTGTTTAAGATATGCATTGCCCAGGTTTAGGTTACCTCCTACTACAAAGCAGTGTTTCTCTCACACAGGTCCCCATCTCTAACTGTATTAACTGCTCTCCCATTGTATGACTCTACCCCCATCCTGTATCTTTAAATGAAGCACAGCGTGGCTGGTCAACATGGTCCTGGCTACCAGTTTACATGCTCCTGGTCAGCAATTACTTGCCAACCCAGTACATGGGAAGGGTCCAGGGAACTTCTCAATGACTTCTCAATGACCATCTATGGACCTAACAAGCTTGCCAAGTTCATCAAAGTTACCAAGGGCCACACAACACACAGGTTCTTGTAGCACCAGAGGAAAATATTAGGCTTACTGCAGCAACAATGTATTCAATATGAGACGGCAAATACTCTGAATCTGATTCATATCTCTTACAACTTTGTTCTTCCTATCAAAATTATAGACATGGCTTTTCTTTTTGAAATATATTATTTTAAAGACCCTTCTGATTTATTGTATTTTGTAGATAATGATCCTCTTTATGCCATGGTGAAGAAACCAACAGAATCATTATCTTCAGGCCTTTCCCAAGGTAAGATGTACAGAATCCTTGTGTCCAAAACAAAGCTCTTTCAGACCACTAAGATCTAAGAATCTTAATTGGGTAAAATTAGAGCCTGTTAGAGCTCAAACTAATTTTTAAAAATTTTTTTATTAACAAAGGCATTGCCTTTTTTAACATTAAACAACAAAGCTCCCTTTAAAATAAAGGAAATTTTTTTTCTGGGCTGTTAGTCTTCTCCTAGAGAAAGGCACAGCAATGATGGGCATCACAAGAGAAAGGCCCCTTTTGTCTGGACATCAAATTTCCATAGAAAATACTACAGATGAAGGGGAAGCAGCATACATAACTGTACCAAACAGAATTGTATTTGTTTTTCAGTTATTCAGTAATATTACAGCTAGGTGGATATTAAATATATGTTGGCAAAACCTATACATGTGGTTAGGAGGACATAAAAAAAAAACTTTACTAACTGGCTCCCCAATAAAGTGGCAGTTGTCTTGGTATTCCAAGAGAAGTGATGGGTTTGTACAAATGCTATCTTTACCACACATTGTGATGCAGAAATGTAAAAAATGGTTAGATAGCTACAATGTGCCCATTATTTTGACATTAGTTGAGTTGTCTCAGAGGAAAGGGGGGTTATTAATAACATTGGTTAATCTATCGGAGTAGAGTTTAAACTCTTCTGTGGCAAAAAAAAAAGTTCTTTCCTTTCTATCAAACTTTTCTGGGATAGTTTTGATTTGCATGTTCTTTGCTTTTTGGTTGATGGGTCCATTCTCTTGGCTTCTGCCCAATTATTAGTACAAATAATAGGTGCAATAAGGCATTGAAATTCACTTTTTTTTCCATATGAATCACCTGGAACTACAGTTACTGTTAATTTTCCCACAGACTTTGATATGGAAGATGCCCATAAGGAGCCAAGATTCCTTGGCCAAGGATGGAAGACTCAAAACAGTGAAAGAGGAGGACAAAAGCTGGTGTTTGGGACAAGCAGCGGTGGCAGTGGAAAAATAAACTTTGAAACAAATGATCTTTCTGATATACCCCAGCTAGAAAAAGCCACAAGCTCTGAGGGTACTTTGAATAAGGAAAATGAAGGCGCTTTCCTTGATGCTGAAGATAATGTCATACCTGACATGGAAAGTGAACCCACTGATGAGCCAATTGATTATTTTCCTGCATGGAGGAGACCTTCCATCATAACTAATGAAAACTTAAGGCAGCCTATTACTGCTGACCATTTAAGGAAAGAGCAAACCGATGCCCAACAAGCTGGCCTCAGAAAATTTCGTGAACCTTCACAAGATAGCGCAATTCAGTCTGACTCTGCATACTCTTCTGAAGACCTTAAAGGGGAGAGCAGATCTACACCTTTTAGCGTTAGAAATATGCAAAGAGTTGAAGATAAACCTGATGGACTAATTGCCAACTTGTATTCTGAAAGTAAACCATTTGCAGTTGAGGGTAATATAGACAAAGCTAAAGTCAGATTTTTAGAGCCAAACCTAGAAATAACCAGTTTACCCATGCCTTCAAAATTTGAAACCATGTATTTTAGAGAGCGATTATGTGATAGCCCTAAGGAGCAGATGCTTAACCAAGAGCAAAAAGCATTGAGGAATACAGATGAAAAGAACAACCTTAAACATGATACAGGTGTACTCCCAAGTACACTTCTTAAAGATGCAGTGTATGGCAAGAAACCCTTACATGTTGATAATCCGATCAGAAGTTCAAGTGAGGTTACCCAAAGTTCTCTTCTACCACAGAATAACTATGAGATTCTTTCTGAGGAAGAGTTAACATCACAGAAAGTAGCTTCATGGTTAGCTCAGACCCCTTCCATTCATGGTGAGGAGCAGATAGATCTGAACGAAGAACAAATGTATCCAGGGGAGGGGCAGCTGTATCCAGCTGAAGAACAAGTATGTGCAAAAGAGGAACCAGTATATCCAAATGAAGTTGTTGAGGAAAGTGTTAAAAGGTCTATCGTTGATCAAAAGTCAGGTGCTGAGGAGTTTAAGATTGAACTACAGAAACTTAAAGAGGAGATGTTACAGGCTCCTTATATTACCGAAATGGAAAATATACCTGATGGGGGCAATGTGAAAGCCACTGAGCCTTTCCATTTTGCTGTTGACAAAAATCTGGAGAGGGAACCTACTGCTTACAAGTCACTGCCAAATAGCAGCTTTTTTCAACGTGTTATGCAGATCTCTGACAGTATAAATAAGAGAGAGTCTGCTTCTCTAGATAGAATGCAAATGATTGAGAAGCAAAGATCTCCTTCGCCAGAGACAAATAACCAGAACCACCTTAATTTAAATGAGGAGGAAGTTATTAATGATGTTTCACCACTGCCTGTTAGAGCTCAGACTGATTATGCTACGACATATGATAAACATTACTTTGAAAAAATACATTTCTCTGATTCTGAGATACATGAAGAGGAAGTTGTTCAGGAAAAGGTTCCGGCAGTAAAGGATGCCTTTAAAATTTCTTTGGAAAAACTTGAAGAGGAGTATAATGCTACCCTTGCCAATGAAGCCCAAATGATGAATGAGGAGGGTGTAATTAATGATCTTTCACCGCTGCCTGTTAGAGCTCAAACTGATTATGCTACCATAATTGATAAACATGACATTGAAGAAATAAATTCCTCCGATTCTGAGGTACATGAAGAGGAAGCTGTTCAGGAAAAGGTTCCGGCAGTAAAGGATGCCTTTAAAATTTCTTTGGAAAAACTTGAAGAGGAGTATAATGCTGCCCTTTCCAATGAAGCTCAGATGATTCCAAGCTCTGAAGAAGGTGGCAAAGAAGGCCAAGTGCAGGAATATCCTTCCCCCTTCATTGAACAGAGCGAGGAAAAAGTGGTACCTGAAAAAGTTCCAGTGGTAAACGATGCCTTTAAGGTTGCCTTGGAAAGACTTGCAGAAGAGTATGAATCTGCTAAGGCCAATGATGCCCATATCATTCCAAGCTCTGAAACAGTTGATGAAGGCTATTCATTAAAAGAATCTCCTTCACCCACTATTGACCAGAGCAAGGAATATGCAAATGAGGTGCAAGAAGTTGTAGAAAAAATTTCAGTGCCTGTTAAGTCATACCAGGATGAATTCAGTGCTGCTCTTAATAATCTTCAAACTGAAGCATCAGAACCAGCTTACACATCTGAGCCCACTAACACTAATTATATCCGCTTTATTACAGACATTTCCAGAGTTTATGAGAACAAACCAGATGAAGTTAAGACCAATGTGTATTCTCCAGTTTCTCAAAGTAGACCCTATGAGACGGTAGAAAATAAAGACTCTTCATATGTGAGAGTGACAAGTCCAGATAAAGGAAGAGTAGAGTTGCCACATTCTGCAAATTTCAAGGTTATGACATTAAAAGAAAGAATTAGTTATGGTAACCAAGAACAAATATCCAATCCAGCACAGTTTCAGAGTTTAAGAAAGTTCTGGAATACAGAAGACAGAAGCCCTAAAGAACTTAATGGAAACTCCAAACGCAATTCCAGGTTAAAGAATGACAATTTTAGGGCTGAGAATGAGGGAAGTCTGAGTGACTCATCTTCTACAAAAACTGGAAGTACTTTAAATGACCTGCAAAAGCGGGATGAGAATGCATTAAAGAACGTGTCATCAAAGGAACCTTCTCTTTCTGTGGATGGAGAAAGTGCTGTTGTTAAAGAGGATATTGCTAAAAATAAGGACAAAAAAGATCATCATTTACCAAAGCTTTTGAGTGAAGACACTGCTTCTTTGGCTGTCAATCAATATACTGAAGATGAGGAAGTTGGAGCTAGGGAATGGAATTGGGAAGAGTTGGAAGGCCAAGAGGCTAAATATATTTCTGACATGCCAAGCCGGGATGTATTAATTTCTAAAAAGGTCTACTCCAGTATTGAATCCCCACCATCCTATAAGGATAAAGAGAGGAAAAACCTGGAGCCTTTAAATGACCCGTTGCCTGAACCACAGGAGCAGGGATCTATCACAAAAATAAAGCCTCAGGACCTTTACTTTGCTGCTCGTTCCGAAGTCCTGGATAAAAATTCTGGCTCAGATCAATCTGGCTCTATAAAGGGAAGCTCAGGCAATTTATTAAGTGAGCATTTTCTTTTACTTTTATATATAAGCTCGCATTTTCTACAACATACTTTGTGGTAGGGTAGGTGGGTATATGTGCAGGTAAATTGTAAAAACCGTAAAAGGGAACCCTTTCCACCTAAAATCACTTCTTTTCTAGACAAAAATCATTTAATTAAGCTGTTTTTCTGGTTCAAATAAGAACATTGGACACACATGGTCAAATTCTCTATTTTCAAATACTATTATAAATTATTATGGGGGTGGATCTTTAAACAATTCTCCTTTTTGGGGCAATTCTGGCCTATATACAGATCTTTTTGGCCGTAATGAAATGTTTTCCCCTCCACGTTTACCATAATCAGTGGTGAAACCATGAATAATGTAATAGTTCAATGAGTGGAAACTCATCAGAAATGTTCAGCAACCCCCTCACAGAGGGAGAAAGTTGCTGTACTAAAACTACGTTAATTAATTTGAAGTGATTGTTGGGGCATGAAGTTGAGCCGTAGACCTACAATATTCTAGCTAGGAAAACTTTGGTCTAGTCTATAAAAGCTGATTAATTATCCCAATTATAAGAATATGTTTCTTGTGTAAGGTTCTTGTGTATTAAACGCATATTAAATTCAATTAAATTGAGTTATAGCAACATTTTAATTTTTAATTGTTAATCTGCTGTATTTACCTTATAAGGAAAATCCAAATGATAAAAACTGTCCAAGATAAGTACTAAATCAAATGCCATATGGCTCTAGAATTTGTGGAAAACCATTGATCAGCAGCTTGTAGATTTTACTCTCAGTGGAATGGTAACGTCATGTCCAAAAAGGTCTTTTCACTTATAGTTTGAGCCCCATTGTCTCCCCCACTTTCCTTCTGGGTTCTTGTGGTGTAGCCGAACATTTTTGCTGATCACTTCTTCAGATGAAGTGGGCCTTAGAAAAATAAGGTAAGTGGGGGTTGTACATTAGGCCTGTGCTTTTATAAGAAATGACCTGAACCTTTTTGGGTGTGTGTTTTGCCTTTAAATGATCATTTGACTTAAAAACAAATTAGCTTTGCAATTATAGAAAACTATTACATTTTTATGTTGCAGATGAGAAGCCAGAAAGGGAATCAACTGATGTTTCACAACCTAACTCCGTAGAACCAAAGCAAGGTAAGCCAATAGGCAGACCAGGGAATCCAGATCCATTGAACCTTGACAAGCATGCTATCGAGATCATGAAAGCACAGGATGAATCAATAACAAAAGTTCTAGATTGGTTAAGTAAAAGTTCTGAATCAGGTGATTGTGAACCCACTTTGTTGGAAAGTAAACCAGTCAACGCTGAAAAGCTTGTACCCATTCATAAATGTGAAGAAGAAGTTGATAGTACAAGAGGTGAGGGAAACGTTGAATTGACCACCTTGGGAAACCTTGAACAGGCCGAAGACTTTATTCAGAATTCAACTGAAGAAACTGCAGAACCATTGGTGTTTGGAATAAGCAAAGGCGGTATTGGTAAAGTCCAGAACCATGTTCATTTTGCAGAATATTTGGAGAGCCCACAGAAAGAAGATGCTATGTCTCCAGTTCAAAAAGAGACTTTTCATATTGATGATAAAGGAATACAGCAAACCTTAGAGTCAGAGAACTTCAAGCCTATTGTCCAGGGCCAAGCCAGTGTAGATGAACAGTCAGAATTTTTGAATAAGAATAGTTCAGGAAAGTTAGAAAATGTTGAATCACTATCACCTATTTACTCTGACATACTAGAAACATTAAAGGATTTTCATGTTTCTAGTTCAAAAGTAGGAGAACCAGTATTGTTTGGCTATTCCAAAGGGGGCATTGGTAAAATGCAAAGCCCATTATTTAATGAACTAGGTGAAATAGGCAATATTCAGAATGTAGAGATTACACAAGATGCTGAATATACTGAAAACCAGGTAGATGAAGATACACTAGCTAATTCCCAAGGAGAATCAGTTCAAGAGTCCGGGTCAAAGATAAGTAATTTTGAACAGAAGAACATAAATGAGGTTAAACTTTTCTGGGAAAAAGAAGAAAAGGAAGGAAATGGCCAAACTGAAATTAAAAGACCTGTGTTAAAAGGCATTGAGGCCCTGGGAAGTCAAATTCATGTGAAAGAAAGTATAGCAGCTTTTAGTCAGAAAAGTAGTTCATTTGAAAGTCATGAAGGCAACTCGGGCTTGGTAACCTTCAAAAAGGTAAAACTGGATGAAGAAACCTTACCAAGCATTGCTCAGCTGAAAACATTCTGGGAACAGGAAAGGAGGAAACTGGAAAACTTGGAAAGCAGGCCTAGAAGTGAGGCAATAGAAAGTGAAATAGGCCAAAGTAAAATTAAAACCACTTTTGCTACACCCCCACTTAATTTTGATAAAATGGAGAAACGAAAGAAGAGTAGAAAGAGACATACCTTTCACTGCATTTTTGAGAATGATGTAGATTCAGCCCCAAAGCAGGACCACTTGGCTAGAGGTCTTTCATTGAACGATGGTGCAAATGTGATAAACACAAATTACAATTCTGCAGCTTTTCAAAGTTTAAGAAGTTTCTGGGATGCAGGGGAAAACACTCCAAGTATTGACCTACAGAATGGGCCAGACTCGATGGCTGTTCAAGAGAAGAGTGGGCAAGTTTCTAATCTCCCAGATGAACAGCCATTTCTACCTTGTCAAACGGACTCAAATAAGATGGTTAATATTTTAAACAAATCTCGGCCAGAGATAAGCATGGAGTATGCAAATATCCAAACTAGTTATTCACATGAACCTGTTTCAGAAACCACTGAGAAAATTGTTGCTCCATCTAAAGTGGAGTTCCACTTCAATGAAAGATTACAGAAACTACAGACAGAGATCACTAAAGGAAATATTGAAGTGCATCCCACTTGTGATAGTATTCCTCAGGATAGTATGATGTCTGATTACTTTCCTCAAGATGCAAAAAAGATGGATACCGAGATCCTAAAATCGGGTGAAAATCTTGCTCAGGGCAGGTTTAAATATAGTCAATCAAATGTTGTTGAAGAACCTGACACAATATCCGATATACCTACATCTGAAATCTTTACTTCCACAAAAGAACAAATTGAAGAAGGCATAAAAAGCCCAACAGGTTTACCTAACTCAGAATATTCAAAAAAGATGCATAAAACAAACACACCAATGTTTATACCAAATAATAAAACTGTATATGAAGAGGATAGTACTACTTTACTGGAAACTGATAAGGCAAATAATACATCTCTGAAGAAAGATACAAATTACCAGACAGAATGTTCAGCGTCTGCTTCTGAGGAAAGCACTAATGCCACCCAGAAGGATTTGTCTTCTTCTGAAAGGGTTCCTCCAGAAGGAAGGTCGTTTGATAACGAGTTAGAGAATAGCAGCAATGATCTGGAGAAACTTAATGAGACCGATCCTCCTCAAGAAGTATATGAGGGTGTAGAACAATCATTTCTGAAAAGATCTTATGACTTGAAAACTAGCTTAGAAAAACTAGCCAGAGAGTCACTATCACCTGCTGAGGGACAGGTGTTTCCTTCAAGAGATAAAGAAACTGTTTCATCTGTATCTTCCTGGCCCTTGGTTCCGCTTAATTTTAAGGACGGTGTTCAAGGAAACATTTCCATGCCAGAAAAGCAGAGTAAAAAGGAAATTATAGAGAAGATAGAAAATCCAGTCATTCGATCTAGATCTGCCTACACTAATTTTAATGCAGGACTGGCAAAGTTGTACAGAGAATCACTTGATCTAGATCCTTCAGCCTTAGATGCTTCAGTTGAAAATACAGTCAAAGTGGAAAAGAACATGAAAGTGCAAAATCCTAAAGATTTTTTTCAGATGAGTCCGTCTGCCGAGAACACTCCTTTTATAAATGTTCTAGAGCTACAGGATTCTGATCAGGCAACCCCAGAGGAAAGCATTTCTTCTGATTCAATGTATAGTGATGCCTTGGCAGAGATAGTAGACAGTGTCAAGGGAACTGCAATACAACGTAGGGCATTGTTTGCAAACGACTTGCAAAAATCAGAAGAAGTATCAAGTGATGCTGAAGATCTAATAGGAGGTAGCCACTCAAAGCCCTTTATTCAGACTGCCTCTATCACGCTCCGACTCAACAGATACAATAGGAACATGAATGAGCAAGAAGTCCATGCTGATGGCTCTACCAAAGGTGAGCCAACTGCAATTAAGTTTTCAGAGTCGCAAGAAAAAGCCAGCAATGCTGGTGATGATCATAGAGAAGTGCATGTAGATGATGACACAGTTGATCATCATCCGCTCGTTGAGCAGAGTACGCCCGTTAAAGAAAGAAACAGCTTATTGAGGAGGAGCACCTTGCAACTTTATCTCGAAGCACCCTATCGAAGAGACCTTTCCAAAAGTATTGATTTTGAGCTCACTGGATACCTTACCAACGAGGCAGGCCATCCAAAATGTATGTTGTGATTCCTTGATTCCATGATTATGTTCTTCTTTGCAGAAATTCTCTTTATTACAGGAGGCAAAATTGGGAAGTGCACTTAACCTGCACCTTGTATTGTAACAATGAGAGTGTTAATAACCATGTTTGTTTTTTTTTTACTCATCATTTGCTTGAACAGGGTATCAAAATTAAGCAGTTTTTTGCCTAAATGTGAAGTCTTTTTTTCCTGTGTATTGTGCAGTGCTCACGTGTTTTGTTTTATAACAGGAATTGAAGATTCTGATCCGATTTTGAGGGCCCTGACAAGGAACAGTACTAAAACACTTCCTCCCCTACCAGTACAGGAGGTTTCCCTTGAGAAGTCAAGTGAGAATGTAGCATGTCTGCCATCTCTCATGGCTTTAAGCCCCTTATTAACCAGCTAACATGCTATTTCAAAAACCCCTTAACCCCTCACTAACCAATGAAACATCTAAGATTTTCCTCAATACCGGTACAGATGTCACCAGAGCCATCGGATATATTGATATTTATTTTTACAATTTCATTATACAAAGCCCGTCACTCTGGTCACATTTGTATTAAATGCAGCTTTGCATGAAGGATTTAAAAAACAAAAAAACAAAAACATATTTTCTCAATCATAAGTGTGTTCTCGCCAAGCGCTTTCCATTACGAAGCTCAAAATTAACAGCAGGCAACCTGCAACCTGAATTCCTATAATTTATACTTTTCATTTAGATGAAGCAATAGAGAACAAAACTGATGTATATGTATGGGATGTGTTATCCGGAACCCCTTTATTCCGAAAACTCTGAATTACGGACAGGCCATCCCTCATAGACTCCATTTTATCCAAATAATCCAATTTTTAAAAAAAAATTATTTCCTTTTTCTGTGTAATAATAAAACAGTACTTGATCCCAACTAAGATATAATTAATTCTTATTGGTGGCAAAAACCAGCCTATTGGGATTATTTAATATTTACAGTAAATGATTTTCTAGTAGACTTAAGGTATGAATATCCAAATGCCAGAAAGATCTGTTATCCATTTATGACCTTCCATCATTTTTGTTAATGGTGGCGACATATTATTCTATTCAACTGTGCTGGTTTTTGTGGAACATGTTTGATTGAGAAAATATCCAGTCTGAAGTTTGAACGGCATGGCTAAATGTTTAACTTTTCTCTGTATATTATTAGTATAATCACACATTGATGTGTATGGTATGATATTAATGATATGATCTATGCAAACAAAGTATAAGTATTCATTAAGCTGATCTCACTTAGGAGGGTTCAACAGCATTGGAAGATGCTTGTTTACCTAATGGTTTCCTAATGGTTTCTATAGTAGTTGAGATCAAGAAGGTTGAAAATGTATAAAAAATCATTATTCAAAACTTGGCCCAACAAGACCTTGTCGAACGCAGGGCATTGCTAGTGAGCTCTAGGAATTGTTAGGAGAAAACATGGTAAAGATTTCTGTCGCTATTCTATAAACATGTCACAATACAGGCTAATCCTGAGAATATCATGGTCTTCACCCATTGATCTAAAGGAGGTGTCTGTGGAGCCTTCAGCACCATTTGCACCATTTTTAATCCAGTCCTGCCAACGCTTCTTGCACTTTAACTTCCTTATCCCTTAATTAAATCATATGTAGATCTTAAAGGGTGAATATGAAGAACACAGGGTTTGTATAGTTATGAACGGAGCCATTCTGTCAAAGAATTTACATTGGCATCTGTGTTTCTTATGAAAAAAAAAATAGTTTTTGCAGTTGAGCAGCTCATTGTCTTCCAGTGCTGAGGCCACCTGTATAGGCTTAATCAAAAATGTAAGGTTTGCATAAAAAGTACAAAAATTTTAATCTACACACGTTTGGAGGGGAAAAAAAGGCTTCTTTTTCTGTAAGGAACATAAACACCAATTTTTGTTTTTCACAAAAAATTGACCCCTTTAATGCCAAGTTAAGGCCAACTTAATGTTATAATGTTGTGCCACAGGTTTGGGATCCGTTATCATGACTCCTCTCATCCAGAACTCTTTGCATTTCGGGACGGCCTTCAGCCACAGGGGCAGATTCACTAAAGCGCGAAAATGCCCTAGCGACAGCTTCGCCGGTGTTCGCCGCAATTCGCCAGCGCTACGCAAATTCACTAAGATGTGAATTTGTGCTCAGGGTGGCGAATGGTAGCGAAGTTGCACTACCATTACTTCGCCAGGCAAAGCGCAGTTACGCTAGCGATGCCTAATTTGTACACGGCGCAAACTTAAACGTATAATAGATGTATATGTTCCAGCCACTACATTCCACTACACAAGCCCAGGAAACCTTTAATAAATAAAATAAAGTTGTCCTATTGCCCTACATGTGCCCCCTGTATAGTTGTGTTGCCATATGTTAGGAAATGTAGGGGGGAAGGAGGGGAACCCTAAAAAAAAGTCACTATTTTTCAGACTATCACCCAACAAAAGGTAAAAGACGCCAGTGTTTTTTGGGACAGAAAAAATTTTAAGTTGCGAATTGACGTCAAGCTGGCGAATTAGCGCCAACGTTATACGCTTCACACTTTAGTGAATTTGCCCCATAGACTCCATTTTAATCAAATAATTCACATTTTTCCTTTTTCTCTGCAATAATAAAACAGTACCTTGTACTGATCCAAACTGAAACACTTAGGGGCAGATTTACTAAAAACCCTCGAATTCGAATTTAAAGGGGAAGTGGTCGAATAGCATAAAAACATTCAAATGTTTTTACTGCAATTTGACCACTTCGACCAGTCGAATGATCGAATATTAAAAAAATTAGATTGATTGATTAAATCGTTCAAATCGAATTATTTTAACCCTTGGATCGTTTTTTTTTTTATATCACAAACAACTTTAAAACACCTATGGGAGTTTCCCATTGGGTTTTAAAGCAATTCGGTAAGGTCCAAGTTGGTGAACTGGCCTATCTATTATTTTTTTTTTTAAGTACTTCAAATACAATTAAATTCGAATTATTCGAATTATTCGAATCGGTCGAATTCTGAAAATTCCATGGTCTAGGTGCCCTCATTTGCATATTCGAAATTCAAATTTTTTTTAAAAATTCGATCGAATTTCAAATCCTTCATGTGAATTTAATAAATGGGCCCCTAAGGGGCAGATGTACTGTATTAAGGTTCGAATGGTAAATTCGAATTCGATTTTTCAAAAAAAACATTTTTTTTTTTGTTCAAAACTCACAAATTCCAATTTTAAATCGCCAACTCGAGTTTGAAATCGAATGTGAGATTTATCACACCTCGACCCTGGAAACCATTCAAATTCAAATATTTGCCACCTAAACACCTGCCGAGTTCATCTACAAGTCTATTGAGCCGTTTGAAGAGGTAAATTGCCTTCCTGACATTCAAGTATTTTTGAGGAAAACTCAATTCGAATCTAATTCAACCTTTGATATATCTGCCCCTGAAACGAGTCATTTTTTTTTTTATCTGCAATAAAATGTAGTTTCCGTGTACAATAAAACCCCATTGTTAAACACGGGAGATTCTGTTTAAAGATCTCCGCATCCATTAAAGGGGTTGTTTACCTTTGCGTTAACTTTTGGTATAATGTAGAGAGTGATATTCTGAGACAATTTGTAATTGGTTTTCATTTTTTATTGTTTGTGGTTTTAAAGTTATTTAGCCTTTTATTCAGCAGCTCTGAATAAATTCAACAATAAAATTCAGCAATTTGGTTTCTAGGGTACAAATTACCCTAGCAACCCTGCATTGATTTGAATAAGAGACTGGAATATGAATAGGAGATGGACTGAATAGAATCACAAGTAATAAAAGAGGCTATAACTAAATATTTGTAGCCTTAGGGTAAGGACACACGAGACGATTTGTCGCCAGCGTTTTTAAAAAGCAAATCGCGGCGACAAGGCGATCGTCTTTTTCGAACAGGCGATTCCCAGCGACAATTGGCACAGAGCGATTTGTATCCCATTGCTCTGTGCGGTACGTGCTCCTGTCCGTATCAAAAAAGTGCTTCAAAAAAGGCATTTTCGAGCGAGTTTTCGTCCGAGTTTTGTTCGGCGTGTTGTCTCGGCGTCTCTCCTCAGCGTTTGTGCTTCCCTCTGTAACCTAGCGTCTTTGTATTCCTGCGCCTTTACGTTCTTGCGTCATTGCACAGTGTAATTTGAATACAATCGCTGCTACTTATCTGTATGTGTGTGCGTGTCTAGGAGATTTCAGTGCTTTTCTAAGTACATGCTATTTCTGATGAATCGCTCGGAAAAGGGTCTCAGTGCGTTTTGGAGCTACAGGCGATTCACAAACGCGCTGTGTGCACAGTAGCTGGCGTTTTTCATATGGTTTTGTGCTGAGACAAAACGAGCGACATGTCGCCGCGATTTGCTTTTTAAAAACGCTGGCGACAAATCGTCTCGTGTGTCCTTACCCTTACAGAGCATTTGTTTTTAGATGGTGTCAGTGACCCCCATTTGAAAGCTGCAAAGAAACAGAAGAAAATTGCAAATCATTAAAAAACTATGAAAAATAAATAATGAAGGCCAATTGAAAAGTTTCTTAGAATTGTCCCTTCTACGATATACTAAAAGTTAACTTGAAGGTGAACCACCCCTTTAAATGTTATGTATACTTGATAATGCAACTCTTTATATAAATGACACTCTGTGGCAGCAGTCTTGGTCTGGTAGGATCATTTCCCATTATGTGCTGTATTTAAAAAAATAAAAAATAAAAAAGGGGGTGAGGGAATACAGGATTATGGAAGATAGCTCATAGTACAAGTTCATCCAGGGACTGGTCCCATTGCAATTTGGGGTCAGGATGGAATTTTTTCCCCCTCAATGCCAATTGGAGAGGCTTCTGTCAAAAGGGTTTTTTTTCGCCTTCCTCTTGATCAATGAGCAGTTAGGCAGGTTATATATAGACTTAAAGGGATCCTGTCATGGGAAATTTTTCAAAACACATCAGTTAATAGTGCTGTTCCAGAAGAATTCTGCACTGAAATCCATTTCTCAAAAGAGCAAACAGATTTTTTTTTTATATTTCATTTTGAAATCTGACATGGGGCTAGACATTTTGTCAATTTCCCAGCTGCCCCAAGTCATGTGACTTGTATTCTGATAAACTTCAATCACTCTTTACTCCTGTACTGCAAGTTGGAGAGATATCACCCCCTCCCTCCACCCCCTCCAGCAGCCTAACAACAGAACAATGGGAAGGTAACCAGATAACAGCTCCCTAACACAAGATAACAGCTGCCTGGTAGATCTAAGAACAACACTCAATAGTAAAACCCATGTCCCACTGCGTACTATTCAGTTACATTGAGAAGGAAAAACAACAGCCTGCCAGAAAGCAGTTCCCTCCTAAAGTGCTGGCACAAGTCACATGACTGGGGGCAGCTGGGAAATTGACAATATGTCTAGCCCCATGTCAGATTTCAAAACTGAATATAAAAAAATCTGTTTGCTCTTTTGAGAAATGGATTTCAGTGCAGAAGTCTACTGGAGCAGCACTATTAACTGATGTGTTTTTTTAAAAAAAACATGTTTTCCCATGACAGTTTCCCTTTAAGGTTAAACTTGATGGACGTGTCTTTTTCAACTTAACTAACTATGTTATGTTACTATGTAAAGCTTTATGGTAGGGCCACAGACATGTATTTTAGTGTTACTTTTCATCAAAATGTAATGGGCAGATGAACTTGATTGTAAAATGACTTGTTTCACTTGTTATTTATGATGGCAAAAAAGTAATTTTTCATTTTCAGAATCCAGTTTTAGTATATAATGAAATTATTAACCTTAATTGCTTGCGGAGGAATTGTTGCTTCTTCCCATTCAACTGTTCTTTGTGATGTTGATGGATTTTCCAGTTAAGGGTTTTAAACCAAATGCATTTCTTTTAATAGTAGAGGGTCAGCTAGTATATCGTTTTTGGGTTCTGATGGCTGGGGATTGTACAGAAGAATATTTGGGCAGGATAGGGATTGTGACATCACTCTTGAGGGTCCCTACTTAAAGGGGAAGTGAACAGACAAATGTGATATTGGTCCATATCTTGATGGCTGGGGATTGTACAGAACAATATTTGGGCAGGATAGGGATTGTGACATCACTCTTGAGGGTTACTACTTAAAGGGGAAGTGAACAGACAAATGTGATATTAGTCTATACCGTGATGACTGGGGATTGTACAGAAATGTTTTTGGGCTGGATAGTGATTGTAACAGAACTCTTGAAGGTCCCTACTTAAAAGGTAAATGAAGAGAGCAATGTAATATTAGTCCATAGCTTGATGGCTGGGGATCGTACAGAATACTTTTTAGGCAGCATGGTGATTGTGATATCACTACTGCTTGGGTCTGGCTGGTATTTATGGGACGCTCAGATCATTACTATATAGGAATTGGCATACCTGATAGTATATCTTTGAGCCTTGTTAGGAGAAGGTTAAGTGCATGTCCCACTACAGCAAGCCATTTGTATGCGTAATCCCCAAAATATATTCATTTCAGCATTTGTAAGGTAAGTTCACAAATCGCACAGCTTTTAGCGGGTGCATGTAATAAATGGCATTAATGGAAACCTAAAAGAACTCCTAATGACCACCAAGCTGGAAAAAAGGCTTTTGCATTGTGCCATGTGATTGAATATCTTTCTGTAAAACATTTGCACCCCCAATAAAACATGCCACCTCCAAATACAGACAACTCTTCCCAGTAGTAAATGGCCTATTGAACCTTATTTTTGCTCATTTGTTTTCCATTTACTCCCCTCATTACATGCCACCCATAGAATATACTGTAGCTTTAACACTTCGAGCTGCTGTGGGAGAGTATGTTGCTACAAGCTCAGAACTCTATTGCCGGACATTATTTCTATTCACTTGCATGTGCTGCGTTCTAGAAGAATAATTTAAAATGGGGACACGTTCATTTGCGTTTCCTTGTGGTTCGAGATTTCTGAGCAGGAGTTTCAGAGAATAATTGCTTCCCCCAAATGTTTGAGAAAATGTAATTGTTCCTCATTGAGTTGTAGATAATGTCATTTAATTACGGGCAGTAACTGAATGTCACAACCTGCTCTTTCCAGCAAAAGACTCTCCTATTTAGTGTGTGTCCCTGGGAAGGAACATTAAAGCTTAGACTTTTGAATTTATAAGGGCCCCCGTGTATATATGCACAAAAGCAGGAATAACCTGTAGTGTGTGTATATATGTTATGTGTGTTTGTACACTGAAATATGCAACTGGTCCATCTACAATCTTTTGCCCTATTCAAATAGACAAGAGTTTTTGCATTTCAACCTTTATAATTCCATTACATGCAATCATTAGTTTGCACATTAACATTAAATTCTATTTAATTATATGAATTCCCCCTCAATAGGGGTCCCAAGGATCATGTCTGAAGGTTAATGAGGGTAATATTTTTGCTGCAGTG
>CM044433.1:180301528-180318545 GCA_024363595.1 Xenopus borealis | reverse complement strand
AATGATTCATTTATTAAAGGGATAACTATAATTTCCAATAAATGAGACACCCAGCACTGGCATGCGTCCACTCACCCAGAGCCCAAAAACATATGTAGGGGCCCCCACATCTCCATGTCATGTTATACTGCTGCCTAAGCCCTTTTACATGTGTCTACAGACCTGTCTGAACAAGTGCAGGAGGGCAGGCATGGGGTGGTAGGAACATGGGTGCAGACCCTCTTCTCTCTTAGAATCCCTGTGGACTTAGAGGCATGTTTGCTAAAATTGTAGATAAATATGTGGAGAGATTTCTGTAGATGTTGCCCACAGCGACCAATCAGCAATTAGATTTAAACAGTCACCTATAAGTTAGAAAACAAAAGCAAAATATCTGATTGGTTGTTATGGGCAACATCTCCCTGGGCTTATTGCAGTCATGGGGAGTTTATAGTTCATAGGTAGAGGTCTACAAGATGAACTTCAAGATCAACACTCTGCCGTTCCTTGTCCTGTAGGAGAACCTGGCACGAGTTTATTTCACTTTTATTTCACGACTATGGCGATCCCCCATTTAATGAAAATGAAAAACAAAACACTATGCAGTAAATATGCTGTATATTAGAGAAAACAAAATCAGAAAAACAAGGGATACTTGCCCTTTAAAATTACTTCCAAAACATCAATGAAGTAAATCAAAAAGATAAACCCAATAACAGTTTTCCTTTGTATAAGCTTTTTTGTAATGAAATAGAATTTTCCTTTAAATGATGACCTACTGCAAGGCGGCAGAATTTGCCCTTCAAGTAAGTGTACTTACATTTATTTCAATCCAGCATGCTTGATTGCATTTTCATTGACCAATCTCTTAGAGCCATTTGTCTAGAGTGCGAAAGATCCTCTAAATCACGGAGCATTATGCATGAGATTGCATTATTTCCAAACTTGGGAAGCAATAACCGGTTCCGCAATAGGAACTATTTCATGACAATTACATTTAAATCACTTTCATGATCTTCCTAGATACGGTCCCTCTACACTAACTTTTCTACAAACGTCTCAAGGAAATACAGTTTTGTGTTTGCCTTGCAAGGAAAAAAAAAATATTATAGGAAATGTTCTTATTTTTAATGTAGACCTTCAAAAAGTTTGGACCTGTTGCGTTTTTGATTATCTTTTATATAAATTCAACATATACCATATGGAAAATGTAAGTGGTCTGGCCAACATCTTCTAAAAACCCAAGGGAATCATATGAATTTTCCCCTCCTATAACAGCCTCTACTCTTCTAGGTTCCATTAGATGTTGGAACATTGTTGCTGGGATTTAACTTCCATAATTCATAAATTAAATAGGACAGCAATGTCTGGGATCAGGCCTGGCTCACAGTCAGGGTTTTCAGTTTATCCCATGGAGGTTCAGTTGGGTTGAAGTCACCACTCTGTGAAGGACAGGCAGGTTCCACCACTCCCATCTCAAACTCCCGATCTTCAAACCCATTCTGTAAGGTCTTGACTTTGGGCAAGGGGGTATTATTGTTCTGAAACAGTAAAGGGTCTTCCCCAAACTCTTCCACCAATTCGGAATGTCCTTAATGAAAATACATCCATTATTCAATTATTTGAAGATATTCTAGATTTATCAGTCGAAAAAGAAATCTTTAATAATTCTAAAAATTGATAGCTAAAACCCTTAACATTCAAGTTTCTACTTTTTTTTTTTAAAAATGTGTTCATTGTTCAATATTAAATTCAATTATATTTAAAATTTAAATTCCTGCTTCAAGAATAAAATTGTAAATGGTGAACTCTTTGCAATGTAAACAGTTTGATTTAGAGATAAATAGTAAACCATAAAAATCATGATAGGATACCTTTAAGTTTAGAAACAAATTAATTTGAGTTTAGGGTTAAAGGATTGTCTATATTAATGTTTCCTAAAGAAACAGCTGGGATATTTCTATGAATGGTTCATAATTACGGCGCCTTTGAAGGCACTCGAACAACAACCATTGTTAGTGCTGAATTCTATTGTTTTTACCTGTATATCTGGAAAATATCTTTTCCAGGAAAGATCATAATTGTAACATTTATGGCCACTTTTAGTATGCTATAGATATCAGTGGGACCTATTGATTTGTGGGACTTGTTGATTTTCCATGATTTGATGGATTTAATGGATAATTAATGCTTTCAAGACTTAAAATCTGCACAAAATCAAAATAATCAGGAAAAGTCGTTAATGTAAACACCATTTTTTATCCAAATTTTTTATAAATGTTCTCCTAAATGCTCCTAAATAATACAGGCATGGGACCTATTATCCAGAATGCTCAGGACCTGGGGTATTATCTTTCCATAATTCATTTTAATCTCCGTACCTTAAGTCTGCTAGAAAACTATGTAAACGTTAAATAAACCCAATAGGCTGGTTTTGCTTCCAATAAAGATTCATTATCTTAGGATCAAGTACAAGCTACTGTTTTACTATTACAGACTACAAGAAAATAATTTTTTAAAAAATGTGAATTATTTGATTACAACGGAGTCTATGGCCTTCCTGTAATTCAGAGCTTTTTGGATACCGGGTTTCCAGATAAAGGATGCAATACCTGTAGTTGCTATGTTGTATATACTGTTCCAAAGACAAGATAATAAACCCTAGGGTCGACTATTAGATTCATTATTCCTAGTTGGCATTTAATTACTTATCTTACTGGTTTACTGGTGGATTTATAATGTTGAAAGCTCTGTGGGTTGAGATAAAATGACTTCAGGTTCTCATCTGCTGCCAATTAACACCTATCATTAAATGGTCTATTCATTCTTGTGACGGAGAACATTAGCATCTCTCTCTGTGGAACATGAAGCTAAGTGGTAATTTAATGAGCTCTTGTGTGAGTAACAGGAACAGACTGTATTAAGGTTTATCAGAGAACAATGCAGTAACAAGGAGAGCCTTGACTAGTTTGTTTGTGATGCCTTCAAACATTAAAATGGTCCCCTGCATGGTTTTTCCCACCTCCCCTACCCAACGAAAGGACCCTGCGGGCTAGGCAGCTGCCATGTTTGGCATTAAAGACCCAATGGTGGTGATTGGCAATCAGGAGCATTAACGCTGATCTTTTTGGTAGCTAATTTGGGTGGAGATGGTAATCAAGAACACTATTGTGTGAAACTTGGTTCAATTCTCATTTAAAGTATCAGCTTTATATTATTGGACTGCTTTATGGATTCCCATGTACAGGCCTTCATAACCCATACAGTAACTTGGTAGTATATTTATCCAGAATCGGACTGAGGGTCCAGGGCCCACCAGGGATTCCATCTGGAGTCCCCAAACAACCCCACCTCAAAAGTATCCCCCTGCACTGGCCAATACATTTCTAGCCATTATTCTATTGGCCTTGGCAATTATTTGGTTGGCTATGCCATTGAAATACTGAGAAGGTGGCAGCCCTAGTTATACCGCTGCCTCTCCAATGTCCACAGCAAATTCTTAGTACACTTGCTTCAGTCTGCAGCTCCTCAGTGCACATGTACTGACATTGCTTGGGGAAGAGGTCAGGGTTGGACTGGGGGGCCCAGGCCCAATGGAGTTGCTGCCCTAGAGCCCCCTCCGCAGCAACGGCATGCTGAGAATCTTTGCATTTGCCGGCCGTGAACAATGCTTTTATTTTCATTAAGAAAATAATGTACGCATTTGGGTTGGCGCTGCCCGCAAGAGGTTTTTTCCTGGTGCCCCACCAGCCCAGTCTGGCCCTGGAGGAGGGGAATGAGACAACATGGGAGTTATTTATCAAAATCCTAATTTATCTGAATTTTTAAAATAAAAAAGTCCAACCAAACTGGAATCCACGACTTTTTATTTAAAGAAAGCATCATTTAACAGGATTTGGGGATAAACTGGAGCGATAATTGCACCATTTCTTCATTTTTTTTTTCGGCTCGATTTTTTTAGGCTTTTTTCTAAAAAGCCAGAATTTTTGGGATTTTTTTTGCCTGAAAAACCCTAGTCAAATATTCAGGCTAATTTTAGCACAGACCAGAGAAACATCCGTATAGGATAGGGATCTCTCCCATTGACTTATATACAATCTTGGCAGGTCTGAGATGCTGGATTTTCGGATTCTGACTTTTTACATTCCCGAAGTTAACAAATCTCAAGAAATTTTTGGCATTTGGACTTTAACTAATAACCCCCTATAACTTGGCATCCCAAAAAAGTAGGTGTTATGGGGGGCCCTACCATCAGAAATGTATAATAAAAAGGTCCACATGTTAGATAAATGAATGGTCACATAGTGTTCTGACTAGTGATGGGCAAATCTCCCGAGAGTCGCTTCGCCGAAAAATTTGCGAATTTCCAGAGAAATTCGCGAATTGGCGAAAAATTTGCGAAACGAGTCGCGGCATGCTTTTGAGTCGCGTCGTTTTCGGCGAATTTTCGCCAAGTGAAATTTCTCTGGCGATTCGCGAATCGCGGGAATTCGCCGCGAATTTGCCCCTGGCGAATAAATTCGCCCATCACTAGTTCTGACCCTAAGGAAGTCTATGGCAGCATTGTCCACCTTCTGGAAAGGGAGAACCATTATCCCTGGGTCAGTAAGCGTCCCTTACCCACAAAATCTTCAAGTCTATAAATGTGGCCACTTTCTTCCTCCCTCAGGTTTGTCTCCTTTCTTCTTGTATTCTTTGTGGATTTATAGAAAAAAACAAGAGAATTGGAATATATTTTGCATGGGAAAGAGAGACAATATAATGCACCTTAATGCAGTGGCACTTCCCATCCTGGGGATATTATTTGCAATCAGTGTCGGCATTGCTCTTAGTGAAGTGGCTCAGCGCAGCGGTGTCTACAGCTCTGCAACAGCCGCATAATTCACTAAATAATCATATTCTAATAACATAAAATCCACATTGTGAACATATTAAAGAAAGAACACAGATATATGTCAGATACATTTCTTGTACTGTCAGCGATCATTACATGTTTTTGCTTTCCCCGTATAATGTTTACTAAAGGCATATTATTTTTTGGGTTCACATTCCCTATCAATATTCCGCAGCATAACTGTATGTATCTGATAGAACCCACCTAATGAAGCCTCTGGTATTGTTTGGTATAGCAGACAGCTGAAGGGTCCACTAGAGACACAAGCAGAGCACTTAAGTGATTCCTGTCTGCACATTTCAGTGCACTTGCTCTGCGCAAAGGCAGAGAAAGAGGAATTAGCAGGGACTCGGGGGATATTAAATTCCTTGCAAACTGTCCATGAATATACATGACTGCAACCCCATGAAATTGGGAGCCAAGAAGGATAACCTAAGGACATGGATGCAGCACCTGCCAGGAGATTGCAATGATCAGCTCCAGTAAATATTTGACTTATAATCGACAGCAGTCAAGGTTGGAGGGCGAAGCGGAAGCCCCACTGTAGCTGTTGGGCAACCACTGCCATCATGTTCATTGAGTTGCCCCAGGACTCAAATAGATTTTAAATGACTGCTGGAGGGCTGAATTTCCCAAATTATACATACTGGATGCTGCTTAGGATTCATTTACGCCCAAACAAAAGCAGCCTGGAAATATAAGACTTCCTCTGAATTTCATTTAATATTGGTCTCAATCATTGGTTCCTTTTAACTGACAATTCTGTAACTCTATCAACACTCCTCCTATTGGTGTTACACCCCACGTATGCCATCTACCTGATAGCATGGGATTAAATTAAACCACTTTATCCAGTTGTATTTGGAGAGACTGGGTACCTGGTACTTATTAGTGCAGTGCCTCCTCCTAGTGGGATCTGGGAATGCACCCATGGGTGGCCCCACTAGGATACTGTGTAATAACACTCACAGAGACTTTGGTAAACTAACTTTTAATCTAAAATAAAAGTAAGTGAATGGGAAACTAATACACCAAACATTCCTAACACTTTGGAAATAAGGATTTCACTAACTAAATTCGAAAGCGTGAACTGTCTGACTAAAGCTGTCCATAGACGTGTAGATTATGACCTGTCAGAAAGTTTAAAGACCCCCTTGCTAACATGAGTTCATTGAATAAGATTAAATAAGTATACAACTATCCTCCCTTCACCCTTTGTTGTGACTGTTTTGTTACTAGGAAAGGGGGGGGGTTATCTTTGCATTAGAAATCCAATTCCGTGGCATAGTATTGGTGCAAGCATATCACGGAGCATAGTTCTAAAAGGATGCCAAGAATTTTAGTTGGGTTTTTTTATAGAGCAGAAGAAAACAAACATCTGATTGGATGGCACTGCTAACTGAACTAGGAAAATTTTGTTAAACTGAACACATTACCCTATATTGCATTTATTTATGCATGGTTGCCAACTTGTGCCAAGGGTTTTGAGACACAGAGGGGACTTATTAAATCCAAATTTTCAAGTTTTTGGAATTTTTAACAAAGTAAACTTGAATAAACTGGAATGTAGCCCACCAGCAGGTATCCAAAAAATGTGATTGCATTATATAGGGAAAAATATATTGATCACACTAAAATTCTACAATTAATTTTCGAAATATATAGAAATATTTTTTAAAACTCAAATTTTAAAATAGCTTGAATTCTAAAGAAGTTATGTTACATTACAAAACTTTCATTTGCGTTTTCTTGGGGGGGGGGGTGTTTGCTAAATCCTGAAAATTCCGATCTTTTCACAGCAAAAACTCAACTGCGAAAAAAAGTTATCAGGAATTTTAGCCCCTTTGATAAATATACATCTGTTTAGTTAAATCAATTTGAGTTTATTCTATGTTTATTCAGTGCTTTTTTAACGATTGCTAGCATTTGTATGGAAAAAACTTGAATTGGAAAATTGCGTGTGTTGTCATGGTCAAGTCATGGAAAGAAACTTAATTAGAACCAAAATCCTATTGTTTTATTCATTTTAACAAATTGACTTGAATTTTATAGAAGCTTGCCAGGTTTTATTTGCCACATTTTGTTTTCATTTGAATCATAAATTGAAGTTCAGAAAATGCAAATTTGAAAATATTGTAATAAATCTTTTTTCCTGAAAAGAAAAAAGTAATATACAGTTTGACTTCTTCTTTTCATTTGGCAAAGTTATATCTAATGGAAATGCTTGGTTCCTTTACGGAAAGCTGGGTGGGATGTTTATCAAGTTCAAGGTAATTGACTTGAATGTTTATTGAGATGGGTCTCCCCTGTTGATTCTTTTTTCATTACTATGCTAATTTCTCTAACTTGCACAAAATTTCAAAATCTCATCTCGCGGCACAACTCACTAATTGAGAATCTGTGGAGCTGCCAATAAAGTTAACTGGGAGTGAGGACCTTCTCCGTTGCATGAACAGAAACCTTTCCATCTCATAAGCCTCCCACAGTTGGACTGTTTTGTCTCCAACAGGAACGTGTCTTCACATTGAGAATCCCTGTTAAATTCTAAATTGATTTTAGCAGGTCAGAATGGAAGTCTTTAATCCCATGCACAGCTCAGGCTAAATACATTAGTTGCAAGCATGACTAGATACTTGGGAAGGCATAGAGCTCACGTCTTATTTTGTTATTCCTTAGTCATCAAAAGCTGGATCTCATTTCTGTTCTATCACCTTTAAGAAAATCCAAAACAATAACTTTGCAACCACCGGTGGTGCAGAACAGAGCACTGAAACCTATAAAGGTGTTCCAGAAAATTCCTCTTAAGCATATTTTCATTCATATTTCCGGCAACGTTGGATTGTGGAGGTATGGGGGAACCAGGGGTCCTTTACACTTGGGCCAGAATGAAGAAAAATAAACAAGAATGAAGAAAAATAAACAACAGGGGATGTACTTGCCCTTTTTATATACTCCTGAGACACATTTAAAGGAAAGTATGGTTATAAAGTGAAATCTGTATTACTAGAACCAAAATTGAGTGTATATTGGGCTTCAAAAGTTCATAGTCACATAATTAAGAGTGTCAAATAACAGTCCACTGAAATGGGTAAATCGTCATAAAATGTTAAACTTTTTGTCCTTGAAATTTCTTGATCATGAAAAAGACCAATAGGTCCATCTATAGCACATAAATGTTTGCGAAATCCCTCTCTAAATGATGAAGGAGGGTTCTCATGACCACACCCGATTGTTTTCTGGTTTCTCAGATGGCTTCTCCTTTTTGGCATGAAAAGTATCTGTCTTTTTAAGATTCCTTCTCTCCCCACTATATAAGATTGGACCTGTGAATGACTGAGCTTGTACTTGTGATTTTCTGTGCTCCTACATTCCTTCAGACTGGTGGCTGGGCAAACGACTTATTCCCATACATACAGTTACTGAGAGTCACATGGATAGTCAAACCAAGCATTTGTCAAAATGAAGGTGTCAAAATATAAACATATACAGTATATTTTTAAATATATAGTCTTATTCTAATACAAAAGCTATGTTTCCTTTTATCAAGGGGAGGGAGTTTGGTTTGCCTAGGGAGTTGCCTCATTGTAAACATAGCAGTTAGAGCTTGCTTATCTTGTCTCTTGCCGTAGACTTCCTTAGGTCAGAATCAGACCTTAAAGGAGAACTAAAGCATAGCTAAAGAATTAGTCTAGAAATATTTTATGTATCAGCCTAAGGCAACCACAGCCCCAGTAGCTCCCCATCTTCTTTTCTGCTGATTCACTGCATATGGTCTGTGCTGTATGTAACAAATACCCTTTTTACCCATATTACTTTTAGGGTTTAGCTCTCCTTTAAGAAGTCTGTGGAGGCCATCTGCTTCGAGGTATTGTAGTGTACCTAGGTCGAAGTAACAGGGATGCTGAGAGGACAAATTCCAGCAATGACTCGGGTCCTTGCACCAATGTCATTTTCTAAGGACTTTAGCTGAGGTTTCACTGCATGCCCCACCTAATGACAGAGTTAGGTATTGCTTGAGCTAAATATATAAATGTATACTTGAGCAAATGAATGTAGTTTAAAATAACTTTTCTGGTAAAAAATATCAGCCTTCCAAAATTTTTCTAGGGAGTTGCCTCATTGTAAACATAGGTCTTGCTTATGTTGTCTCTTGCCATAGACCGTCTCAGGTCAGAATCAGACCTTAAGAAGTCTGTGGAGTCCATCTGCTCTTAGTATTGTAGCTTACCTACAGGTATGCTGAGGAGACAAGTTCCGGCAATGGTCTTTGCAGCAGTGTCATTTTCTAAGGACTTTAGCTGTTTTTTCTCTGCTTGCCCCAGACTTAGTTATTGCTTGAGCTAAATATATATAACGAATGAAAGTATTTCAAAATAACTATTGTGGAAAAATAAACATTGGCATTCAACATTTTTTTCTAATGACAGTATGTAGCCCTACTCTCCAGTAAATTGCTCCACATAGCATCTATTTTGTATTATATATATATAAATAAACCCATTTATAATACAGGGGTGCTGAATATCTTAGTGCTTTATACTGTAAATACATGTATAAAGGTGGACCTATTATGCCTGGGGGTTTCCGCATAAGGGATCTTTCCGTAGTTTGAATTTGTATACATTAAAGAGAAGTCTACCCTCCTTGCTCTAAACTCCTCCCCACCTCCCCCCCCGTAGGCCCACCTTCCCTTCCCCCAGGCAAATGCCCCTAAGTTGCTGCTTACCCCCTCAGCACAGGTCCTGTCCATTGAGTTCACAGGCTCCATCTTCTTCCGTGCGGTCTTCTTCCACAATCCTTCACATTTGGTGGCGCATGCACACAAGAAGGCATTTGCCGGTTTAGCTCTTATATATAGGAGGCTATAGGCTAAAACAGCAATTTGGCAGGTATAAGGTAGCGAAGGGTTGAATTTGAATTTTTTAAATAGACAGTACTTCGGTTTTCAAATGGTCAAAATTTTCAATTTGAATCAAATTTTTTCAGTTCGAATCGAATTTTGGCCTATTCGATAGTCGAAGTACCCAAAAATTACTGCAAAATTTGAATTTCTTTCATTCGAGTTTGTACGTCGACCTTTGATAAATCTGCCCCTAAGTCTACTAGAAAATCATGTAAACATGAAATAAACCCGATAGGCTGGTTTTGCTTCCAATAAGGATCAATTATATCTTAGTTGGGATCAAGTACAAGCTAATGTTTTATTATTACCCAGAAAAAGGAAATCATTTTTAAAAATTTGCATTATTTGGATGAAATGGAGTCAAAGGGAAATGGAGCTTGTTATCCCATAATATTAATAGCAATAACAAAACTACTGCTACTATTACTAATGATAATAAACAAAATATTAATGATTACCATGTATAGACTTTTTTTTTGATTTTATGATACATAAGAACTTTCCAATATTTACAGTATATCTGCCAAAGCATGCAGCTATTTGCTTCTAAACTCTATGCCTGCAGCATTACTGCATTACTACAAGTGGCGCCCAGCTGCCTCTTGGCCAACTCTGAGTCTGATTGGTGGACAGGGAGACTGAGTGCAACCTGTTCTCCATACCAGTTCTGTAGGCTCGATGCCTTCTCACAGCCTGTATTGATTTTGACTTTAAACAGAATTTTACTTAAAAGCTGTGTTTTTATCAACTGTAAGTCCTCTAAAACAAAAAAAAGATCCCTAAATACATTGAGGCGCTTCTGATTTAGAAAATACAGGGGAAGTTTTCAGCACATGAAGTTTATTTCAAAGAGCTTCACCTCAAACAACTCAGCACAGTCTTGGATGCAAAGCATGTTCCCTCAGATACTTTTATAAAAAATATGACTACGTTTAATATTCAGGTCATGTAACGAGTCGCAGAAGATAAAGATAGGGCTGGAAAAAATAAATCAAACTCAAGAATAGCCTTAAAAATTATAAATTAGAGGACAGGCGGGAGTAAATGGGAAATAACTGAAAGTGAAACTGAGATGATTTTGATTACGTTTCCTGGTGATCCTATTATTAGTGATGGCGAATAAATTCAGCAGGCACGAATTCGCGTTGAAAAATTAATTTTCCAGCGAATAAATTCATGAAACTGCGGCAGAAATTTGCCAGCGAAAAATCAACCACAACAAAAAAATTGTAGAAATTTTGCATAAAATTGTCACGCGTCAAAATTATTTGCTCCCCCATAGACTTTAATACATTTGGAGAAAATAGTTGCTCGTGTAAAAATTGTCGCTAAAAACCCGAAACATACTTTTTCTCTTGATTTTTTTGGTGCTTTTGCCCGAAAACCCCACATTTTTCAGATTATAGGGCTAAACCTAGCTCACACCATGATACTTTCAAATTGGGATAGGGACATCTACCACTGACTTATTCAGGACCATGGCAGGTTTGAGATAGCAGGTTTTTGAAATCAGGCTTTCTGAGATAAATCTCAAAACATTTAATTTTTTATTCCTCAAAAAATTTTAGTTTTTGCCCAAAAAAACTCAACCATAAAAAAATTCTAGTAAATAACCCCCTTAGTATTATATAGAGTGGCTGATTCTAAACAAACTGTTCACTTGCCATTTTTTTTTTATAGTTTTTGAATTAGTTTCCTTTTCCTTCTCACTCTCACAAATTCTCTGTAAGTCTACAAATGTATTGTTCTCCATCCATTGATTCTATTGGTGGTGTGCCTATTGATACAACCCACTGTGAGAACCCTGCCACATTTAATGTAATGGTAGCTCCAGGGTTTCCCAGTGTCAGTAGACATCACTGATAATGGAAAAATGTCGACCATCTTTTGGTTGTTACAAAAGGTGAGGATGTGGCAGTTGGAAGAAACAATTTGCATCAGATAATCACATTGACTGTTATCAAAGCTGAATGTAATGAGCCATTAAGAGAAAATTAATAGAAAACAACTCTATTTTTGCTTAAAGGGAAACCTCATTATGGCGTTCAGAGACCGGTTGAGTTTTTTCCCCATTTTACTTTCACTAACGAGAAATTTGAGTGTATTTAACACAGTAAGTTAATTAAGTGCTCCTAAATCAAGTAAATGAAAGGGGAATGTCACATGAGAATAAACATTAGGTATGATGTAGATGTTGCTATTCAGAGGCAATTTGCAATTGGCCTGATGTATTTTTCCTTTATAATGCCCTTCAATAAACAGATTTTTTTTGTTTCAGACATTAGTAGTAGTATTTCACAAATGGTAAATTTAGTGGTGCTAGCATGGACCTAGGGGCCCCCAGTGCAAAGGTTGTCATCTTTTTAGCCTTTGAAAATGTATCAAAGTGGAGCATTGGGGTGCGCCCTTCTTTACTGTGGCCCCTAGTTCATTGATTGTCATGTGAAATATTGTTTTTATATATCTGCTAGAACAGGGTTGTCCAACCTGCGGCCCAGGATGGATATGAATGCGGCCCAGCATGAAACGCACAGTTCATAAGGAAATTTCATGTCACAAAGGATATAGGAGGAGGGGGACTCTGCCCATTGACCAGTTAGTAATAATGACATAATAATAAGTCTATTTAATATCCAGCTGTCCCATACTCCAGTGTATAACTCCATCTGGTTATCTTAATGATATTGTAGTTCTTTTGTCTATTTTCTTTAAACAAAAAAAGTTTTGGATTCCCCTGTGCTTGAATCCAAGTTTCTGTTAGACAAATGGATATGTATGAGAACTTTTGCTACACAGTTGAAAGTCAATATGCCATTGCTCATACCTGTTGTGCTGGCTATGGACTATGTTTATAGTAATATAAAGTCATCTAATTTAGCAGGACACTTACCATTGCCCTAGCACACCTGCTGGCTCCAACTCATTTTAACCAGTCCTGGTCAGTTGGGGCTTCCCCGATCTTGGATGAATTCTGTTCTCAAGCTGGCCTGGAGCTGTTTGGCTGTGAGAGCAGTTCTTTGTTTTTCTGTTCTGTGAAAAACTATGCTCTACAACAGTGATCCCAACCAGTAGCTCGTGAGCAACATGTTGCTCTCCACCCCCTTGGATGTTGCTCTCATGGTCCTCAAAGCAGGTGCTTATTTTTGAATTCCAATCTTGAAAACAAGTTTTAATTGCATACAAATTAAGTATAGTGCCAGGTAGAGCCTCTTGTAGGCTGCCAGTCCACACATGGGCTATCAAATAGCCAATCACAGCCCATATTTGAATGTGGCTCACGGGTAAAAAAGGTTGGGGACCCCTGCTCTACAACCAGTAACTTTCTTTCATTCCTGTATGTTTTCATGTCATACATTCCCATGTATATTAAAACTCTTTGCTTCCTTTGTTCTGGCTCCTTGTGAGTTCATCATCCACAGGGCTTGTGTAAAATAAACTGTGTCTTTTACCTCAAGTGGTCTCCAATAACTAAATATCCACCACTCTATACACATGGATTACGGTATAACTACCCTAATATTATCTCTCACTCTTCCATTCCCTTATTTATCTATTATCTCTTACTCTAGCTAGTCCTACTTCATTCATTCCGATGGTGGTAGCATGCAAGATCTTTAGGCTTCCGAATCTTCATCATCCACCACCTTCTTCAAGTGGATTTCAAGGTTCTTTGTATATTGCTTACCCTTCTATTTATTGGCTATGGGGCCTACCTGACCCCTTGGCCTTTATAAACCCCCCAGCTTTCCCCAGTGGATGCCAAACTAATAGATGGAGAACTCCCAGACCTGATGTAATTATATGTATCTTGGTGTGAATAAAGAAGGCAAGAGATATCAAACTGTAATTAAATGGAACACATCTCTTGTGTTTATTTTCTTTCATATTTCCAGCGTCTCGTATCACTTTACATGGATTCTGAATAATTAATTTCCTGGAAAATTATTGCAAGTGGCTGCTTCTATTAGTTATACCAGTGATTAAAGCACCATCTGTTTGATAGATTACTGAACTGCTGGCAAAAAAAGTGGAACTATAACGTTATTTGTTTGCAGTGACTTTTTTTTTTAAAACTTGTTTATAAATAATAAACTGCACAAGAAAAATCACGTTGACAGCTTAAACAAAATCACTGTCCTTCATTTGAACACTGGCAACTGTGTCCTAGATTCTTAAAAGGGCATTTAGCATTTCATGTTACAAATGTTTAGTTAGGTTGGGGTTGACAGAATGTCATGTTATAAACTAGAAGATATATCAGAGCTCACTATTGCTATATAAGAGCTAACTGTCAACCAAATGCTATATAAGAGCTAACTGTCAACCAAAGGCTATATTATACCCAACCGTCAACCAAAATCAGACTTTGGCTCCTGCCTGAAAAGAAAATGAAGAGACAGATCCTGAAAGGGAGACAGTGAAGAGTAAACTATTATAATATATGAATCATATCAAAATGTTTCTTATTTCAATATGAAGTTTATATTAATTTTTCATTTTTGAAATAGTTCACCTTTAAGGACAGGACTGCCTTTTACCCACCAGCACTATACCGGCAAGCACCTCACTCCAGATTTTTAATCCAGTGCAAGGTGTAGAAGACCGTCAATCAGCTAACACAATCTTCCAATCAGATGAACTGTATCCCAGGTGGTCTGACACTACATTCAGGCCCGATGAAGATCTGAAATGTTCATTAAGTTAATAAAATTGGGGGGAAAAAATTAAATAAAATCTGAAATATTTCAGAAACACAAAGGAGCAGATTTACTAAATTCACATGAAAGATTCGAAGTTCGATCAAATTTTCAAAAGAAAAATTTTGAAAATTCGAATTGAATGATTCGAATGATTTGAATAACAATCTATTCGAATATTCGACTATTCCAAAGTCGATGTACTTCCCCTTTAAATTTTTATCCGACTTCCTAGTTCACCAGATCAATGCTACTGAATTGGGATTCAAAAATGTTGATCAAATAAAAAAATTCAATCGAATGGTTAAAATCGTTTGATCGATCGAATTTTCGAATTTGGAGAATTTTTGTTCCCTAACTATTCCCATGGTCGAATCGAGGGTTTTTTTAACCCTCAAATTCGACCCTTAGTAAATATGCCCCAAACTGAATAAATAATCAGTTTTGCCCGGGAAAGTTCCCATTGACTTCTACATCATCTCTCAAGCTTTTAGATGCCGAAGTTTTACATTCAAAATAAATAAATACTTGATCTGATGTTATAAGTCAAGGTTGTGAGTTTTAATGCCAAATAAACCATATATTGCAGTAAAAACACAAATTGGAATGTTGATAAATCAGCAAATAAATAGCATTTGTTTCCAGTGTAGTTTAGTCACTAAGACCCATGTGTTCTGAGAGCCTTAAAGGCTTAATATTATATATTTATTATGTTATGGATGGACCTATTCTAAGCAACTCTTGATGGTCTTCATTTTTTGTAATTTTCAAAATGTTTTCCTTTATGTTCAGGCCTTAAAATGTTTTTGATTATCAGTGACCCCCAACAACTAGATTTGTTTTAGTTGTATCTTTATTCTTATTTGTGATTGCTTCCATTTTTATTCAGACCCTCTACTATTCATCTTCATTTCTACCCTTCTACCCAACACCTTGATAGGGTAAGCCAGTAAATAAGAAGTACTGGTGCCCTAGGATACTTCCCACCTCACACAGTACGGAACGTTATGGGATCACCTGTAGAGGGAGCTGAGCCTCCAGTTCCTGCCTCATTAAGCCCTTCCTCCCATTAGAACAAAGAGAATAGTCACTGGATTGTATAAGTGGCAACATCTACATCTATAGCATACTTGGGGAGTTATTTATTATAGTCCAAATGGTAAAATCTCAAAAAATTCGGGTTTTTTTCATTAGAACACTCAAATTTTAGAGGAAAAAAATCATCTGATGCTGCAAAAAGCCTAAATCTGAAAATTCGCTATCTCAAACCTGTTGGGGTCCTGTATAAGTCAATGAGAGAGGGACTTATCCCAAATTTAAGTTATTGGGGTTTTATGTAGGCTTAGCCTAAAGCCCCAACTTTTTCAGGGGTTTCAGGCAAAAACTTGTGTGATATCGGGGAAAAAAAGCCTGAAAAATGTAAGTAATTCAGGGTTATCAGTCGATTTTATTGAGCTTTTCCGCAATCGGGTTCATTTAGGTTATTTTATTAATAAATGAGGTCAAATCGAGCATGGGAGTTTGATCATGGTTGTTTTAAAATAATATATGAGCTATATTTGGATTTTAGTGATCAACCCCCTAAAAGTTCATTTTAATGGCAAAAACCCTGAACAAAGCAGCATGGCATCTCCCAATCATACTTCCTAATCCAAATAGGTAGATTAATGAGGCAAACTATTTTTATTAACAGAACACATCAAACTCTTCCCTTAAAGTGTGACTGAAATTGATATATTCAATAAAAGCAATGGAGTAAAAAACTCTTATAAGTAATTTTTTTTGTAATATTTGTGAAATCAGATTCTCTATGTCTATTTATGGAAGAAAGATGTGAATCGGATGACATTTGCAGGCAAATTCATTAATCCAGGGATACAGACAAATCTAAAGGCTGTGCCATATTCTCGTAGCTGTAGTTATTAGCTAAATTTAACTTTTTGTTCTTTGTTGGAACACTTGACTCATTGCTTATGCAGGAAAAACTCTTCAGTAGCCCCAATGCTTGTTTCATCCTTGTCTGCGAGGCTTAGGTATGATCTGCATGTTAAATGAAAACGAAATAAAGAAACTCGTCCCTAAGGCTCACGGCTTCTTCAGGAGGAAACATTTGGAAGCTGATATTATGTTTTTGTAAATCCAGTCTCATTTGACTAAACTACAGATAAAATGATCCCTCTCATATATTAGGCTTGCTTGCAACGTGACTACTTTACTATGAGCAGACCTCAAATCAGTTTGCTCCATGTCTAGTAACCCACGGCAAACAATCTGGTGCAAATTGTGGATTGGTCGCTGTAAGTTACTAGACTTGGTTACATTCACCATTTTATCTCAAGCTTCTAATTCTCATGAAAGAAAATGTGATTTTCTATCTCTCTCCCTCTCTATCTATCCATTGATCCATCTCTCTGCCTACTATCTATCTATCTATCTATCTATCTGTCATCCATCTATAACCTATTTATCTATCCATCCATCCATCTATCCATTCATCCATCCATCTCTCTGCCTATTATCTATCTATCTATCTATCTATCTATC
>CM044433.1:180273557-180292792 GCA_024363595.1 Xenopus borealis | reverse complement strand
TTTTTTATATTCAGATTTTTAAATACATAAGCAGACATTTGAGTTTTTTTAAATTGTGAATTTATTCTCAATTTAGATTTTTGATAAAAGTTATATCAAAGGAAAACTTTCTATTGCATTGAACTGAAATGCTGTGCTGTCATGCCCAGGGTAAAGGAAGCCATCTGCTCTTCATTTAGGTCAGGTGAAAATTTGTTTTGTAAGAAAAGGAACATCTTTTGATGGTGCTTTGCTAAGAATTCTCCAGAGAAACATTAGACAACTCTTCTGCACTCTCTCTACTTAATTTTTCTAAGTAATGTCACAAGACTTTCCTTTGCTCGCCAGACAGCCCACATGAACAGCAGGTAGCACTGTTGTTTCAAATTCATAATTTTAATAGTATTATACACAAACAAGCAGCAAAACTAAAACCATCTTAAATAATCATTTATTACCATACTGTTAAAAAGTGTGATTTTATGTCATTAATACTGTTGAATAACAGCAAATACTTACCTTATAACTAATACTATATCAGTGTTGTAAAAACCATAAAACGCTTTATTTTTATTATTTATTTTTGATAATTTCTCTTGAACCTACAGAACCCACAGAGGCCCTTTTATCATCATTCTGATTTTAGGTTTCAGAAATCACGAAAAAAAAAATTTCCCTAAAAACCCCAGATGCCAAGTCATTTATTAATATAAAAAGCACCGCCGAATAAAAATGTGGAACTAATCCGAATACGAAAACCTTAAAATCTGCAAATATTTTCTGTAAATACAAAGGAAAAAAACACGAGTGATGGACGAATCTATCCCGTTTCGACGAAAATTCGCGAATTGGCGAGAAATTCAGGAAACGAGTTGCGTCTCTTTTTTTGATGCTTCTCATCATTTTTGGTGCACGTTGCGCCATTTTCGACGTGCCTCGCTGTTTTTTTGACGCGCTTCTCGTTTTTTTTTACGCCAGCAAATTTTTGCCAGGTGAATTTTTGTGAATTTATCCACTTGTGGCGAATTGCAGGAATTCGCCGCGAATTCGCGTCTGGCAAATAAATTTGCCCATCACTAAAAAACACCAAACGCCCCTAAATGCTTAACTTGAAAGATTTTACAACTGGAAAATAACAAATCCCTTCTACATGACCTTGATAGTTTTTAGATGGCAACATTTTGTACAGGTATGGGATCCACTAGCCAGAAACCCGTTATCCAGAAAGCTCACAATTATGGGAAGGTCATGTTCCAGAGAAATCCATATTTCCCTTCCCTTTTTCTCTGTAATAAAGTATCTTGTACTTCATCCCAACAAAGATATAATTAATCCTTATCAGAGGAAAAACAATCCTATTGGGTTAAATAAATTTTTTAGGAAAGTGTGGCGATCCAAATTACAGAAATATCCCTGGATAACAGGTCCCACACCTTTAGTAATGCTTTCCATATTTTTTGTTTAATAAACAATTGTCACTGTCAATTGTCATGGTTTTGTCATGTGTATAATGCATTTGTGAAAACGATCAAAATCCGAATGTTAGTAAATTAGCAACAAGGTGTTACATTTGTTGGGATGAGCCATAAAGTAAACACATCATTTTTTTATTTTTGATTTAAGTAAATACATAATTACTTGCTTTGTCCTATGATGCTTCATTCCCTTCAGAAAAGGGAACTTTTATTTATTAAAAGGTTAATTTGTCGTCCTTCCAGTGGTTATTCCCAAATAGTCAAATAAAGTTTTCTACTCTTTCTATTCTGTGATTGAAATAAAATGGAAATTAAAGTATATTTGATCATAGATGTGTGTTCCTCCTTGGATGCACCTAGGCACAAGTGAAATGGATAAAGTTTGAACATGCTTGTATTATTATTATATCCCCCTTGCGTTTGGCTGAAATTCTTTTTTAACTCTAGTGGAGAACAATGAAAATACTGTTCTGTGATTGGCTGTAAGTCTACTGCCAATTGCAGAGAGTTCTGCTTTCAACACAAACCTAGGTTTGTCCACCAAAACTCTTGACAACTGCTCTTTGACCCCGTCTTCATGATGGGTATAATAAGCAAGCATTCTGTTGATGATAAATATTATAAAACTTTGATGTTGCTCTTAGAATTATACAGCATGCTGAACTTCATGGCTTTAAGTGAATTCATGTGCTATTTTTTATTTGCTGTATTTCTCAAAGCATTGTGCAAATCAATGCATATTCAGAAGCCGAAGACTGTCAGGCAGCAATCATTTGGTTGTCTGCTCTTATGCTGTTTTCTAATTGCTGCTTATTATGTTAAGCACTAATGAAGATGTTACCTTTTTTATGTGCAGTCAGTCAGATACTCCATTGTGAATTAAAATTCTGAAGAGCATGGTCAGGCAATTAGACATACAAGCCCTGTCACTGTTAGTGTCAAAATTTCATTCTGAGAAAGTTTCCAATATATCTATTAAAACTATTCAGTGGTTTCTGTCTATTCTCTGTAGACATCACCCAACTGCTGAAATTATATATCAGCTCTCGTCAAACTTGAATGTTTCTTCACATGTCCATTAATCACAGAAGATGTTAGGCTTTTTGGGAAACTGACTTCTGCTGCAGTGTTTCCACAGTCCCATTAAGCACATAGAAAGGGTCGGACAGATGCTAGTTTCAAAATTACTGTGCATGTAGAAAATCTTAATTAATGTTTGCTTGAATGAATGAAGAAGTGAAAAGAGAGACAGTAGCAAGAGGATGAACAGGCAAGATTGGAATCATGAAGATCAGAAACCGGAGAAACAAGATAAGTTATATAGAGAAAAGCTAAAGATAAACCTAACATCTGGGGATAAAAGAAAAGGGAAGGAAGGAGAGAAAATACCAAAAGGAAAATAAAGAAACAGAGAGATAGAACAAGAAGATAGAAGAGGGAGATAGAAGAGTAAAGATGGCAGTGGGCAAGTCAAAATTTAATAATAAAAAATGGGGATGAAAGTTGGAGGATCATCATCAGTAGTTGATCCTGATCCTCACAGTGACCCTTATTTAAAACATCCAACATATATATCAGAATAATAAACAAATACTAAAACACAAATGGGGGTATTTACTAAACTCCTTGACTTTTTGAAAACTAAAATTTTTTGAGATGTATGAAAGCCTGATGCAGGAAAAAGCCAGAATCTGAAAATCTGCCATCTCTGACCTACTGTTTATAAGTAAATGGCAGAGCTCCCTATCCTATTTGGAAGTTTATGTTGTCTGCACTGGAATTAGCCCAAAAATCTGAACATTTCAGGCTCTTCAGGGAAAAATCTGAAAAATTTGGGGCTGTTTCCAAAAAAAAAAAATCAAGTGATTCAATAAAAAACTGTAAGAAACTTACCCTGGTGGTCTAGTGGGGGATGGCAGGGACGCCTGCTGCCTCCTTGGCCGGGATGCCTGCCGCATCTTCTTGCACCGACGGTGCCAATTCATTAGGGCGCATGCGGCGCACTTCCGGGAAACTTATGTGATGATGACGTCAGCACTCATTGGCGAGAAATTCAAATAATTTAAAGCGCAACTGGGCTTTAGATGGTTGCCGTTATAGGTTCTGCTTGCCTGCTGCCTTGTGCTATTGTGCTTCATACTGCTTTCTGATCTCCTGTTGTGACCCCTGCCTGCCCGACTACTCTTGACTTCTGTGATCCTGACCTTGGCTTGTTACCTGACTATTCTGCCTTCTGTAATCCGACCCTGCCTGCCTGACCATTCTGATCTGATCTCCTGGTTTGACCCTTGCCTGATCCTGCCTGATTTCTCTGCTAGTCTTCCTGGTTTGACAGTGGCCTGTCTGACTCCGCCTGTCCCGACCCGGCCTGATTTGACTACGTTATCTGCCTCCGTCCTGTCCTGTGAGCTTCTGCCCAAAGACTTTGCTTAACCGTTGTGCCCCTTTTTCACCTTGCTCCTCTTGTTAAGTCCAGGTGGCATCTGAGTAAGCTGAGGGCTCCTCCCGAGGCCAAAGGCGGTCACACTACTGGTGAAGCACAAGCCGAGACCAGGGTGCTGGGCATCTGTTCTGGTTTGGGTGCAGACCGTGACAAAAAATTATCATTCGGGTTTTCACTCGATTTTATCTTTACCTCATCCTATTAAATTGAGCTTTTTTAATAATAAATAAAATCGGCTATGGGACTTTTGTTTTGTTTGTTTTTTATTTTAAAAAAATAGATACATTTGGATTTTAGTAAATAACCATCTAATGTATTGACACAGCTACATATGAAAAATGTCATCAAGGCGGGTCAAGTTCCACCCAAAAAACAAGACCTGGCTAGAAATACTGAAGAGAAAATATTGAGAGGATCTCAAGGTTAAATATATAGGGAAACATTGGTGTTGGTAGTTACAGAAAATAGTGCATAGCACAGAAAATTAGGCTTCACCACAAATTTCACCTTAACTGACCTTCAAGCTGGGCTTTATGATGTATAGTTATTAATTGCAAATCTCACCTTGGGTTGTCTGCTGGCAGCACCACCACTACCACCACTGTACATCCCTCAGGGGAGGCCCCCACAGTTTGGGGAATGTGATAATGACTAAAATGCTGTTTGCATAGGATCAGAATAGTTCACCGAGGTTTCTTCCTGGGGTTCTCATTTCCTTTCCATAGTCCAAAATCCATACTGGTAGGTTATTTTGATCCCCAAGGCACAGATCGTAACGTTTGTCTACCTGCAATAGAAAATTAGACTGTAAGCTCCATGGGGGCATGTCCTGATGAGGCTGGTTGAACGTTCTCTGTAAATTGTTGCACAATATAGCAGAATAAGTGAAGAATTATCATCATGCCAATGAGTAAAAAAAAATCTGCTTTAAATAACATGAATAAACTTCACCTCACAGTTCCTTGTTAAAAAAAAAAAGAAACTTTGAGATTTCTACTTCCCTGAATGAACAGTTACTTTTTAAGCAGCATATAACTGCTGGAAACAATAGTGAAGAAGAAACTCAGTTGCCATGGAAACGTGGGGGATTCTGGATTTCTGACAGTTTGGAAGCTGACATACTTATCTCAAGCACAAATTATTTGTTTCTACCTTATTATTACAGCGCACCCCATAGAGATGGAAAGAGAGACAGCCCCACATGGCCTGACTCGTGAGCATCTTCAGATCAGTTCATTGTACCTCTCACGAACTCTGCTGCCATTAAACTCGCTAATAACTTTCATTACTTACAGCCGTCAGATACATGCGTGTAGGCTCAGTATTTGTAGATGTGCGCACCACTAGGCTTCGAGAGGGGGTTAAGCGAAATTCCTCATTAAATTACTTTAGTACAAATATGTATGAATACAGTTTATATAACATTAAACACTTTCTGCGCAGGAAGGTGTTTTAATGAGCTGACACATTTTTTAAGCAAGATCAATGTGTGAATTCTCCAAATATGCCCAACAGTTTTCACTGGGGTATTGGAGCTCAGTGGCTCTAACATCCTAATGAGCTCTAACTTCCTTATGAATTAAAGGGCACCAATCACATCCAAAATCAAACACATATTAACAATCTGACCAGTACAACCTAAACATGTTTAATCAAACTACATACACAGTTTTTTTGGAAAAATTCCCATACTGTGACTACAACATGCAAATTAGTTCACAAGCATGCTCAGATTGTAGCACTGCCCTGAGTATTCTACCCAGAATGCCTAGCTTTAGTAAACTCTAGAATTGTCAAGGGAAGTGCACACAGCAACTTCCAGAAGGTGGCAGCACTAACACAGAAGTTTGGCAGATTTCAAAATAGCTTAGAAGGTTTATTAGGCAAGCAAGGAATTTCAACTGAGCATGTGCGAGATTTCAGAGCTACAGTTGGCTGTGAAGATATAGGTAGGAGGAGTCAGTGAAATCCAAGATGGCTGCCTCAGCTAGAACTGCAGTGGAGATAGGGGAGATTTCGCAGAAGGTATAGTGAGCTGATGATTTACATTATACAAACAATTCTAACTGTTTTAAAAAATGGATTTCTTGAACTTTCACATAGTGTGTTTACTTAGTAAATCAGTTTAGGCATGATTGGTGCTCTTTAACAATTCAGATGAATTCTTTTTTTTCCAGTTTTTTTCAATTTAAAGTCTCAGAAATTCAAGTTCAGAAAACTGAAACTGGAAAAAAACTGACATTTAGGAAAAAATGCGATCATGAATTTTAACAATTTTGCTCATAAGTTATACATTTATAAATTCTGCTTAGGTATGTAGTAACATTATGGGGCCTATTTATTACAGCTTGAATTTTTCTGGTTGAGTATTTAAATGGGATTTTTAAGAAGGGTAAAAAAAAAGCTAACATTTTTTGAGATCTATTATACCCCAAAGCTGATAAAAATCCAAATCTGAAAATACTCACACCTGTCAAGGTCATGTAGAAGTAAAAAAAATCAGATATCCCTGAAGATGTTTCCTGACCAGTATTGGTCTATATGTTTGCGCTCTATAAATACATGTTATTATTATTATTATTATTAATAATAATAATAATAATTATTATTATTATGGTGATCTACTCTGGTTTTCATCTGATAATTCGAAAAAAGTCATGTTTTTGTGTTAAGTCGAGTTCCTGGAACATCAATCATAAGATTTGGATTGATGCACAAATTTGTCAAAACACTTTTTTTTCTAGTTGACTTTTTCAAGAAGAATTATTAGTAAATGAGTTCCATAAACAGATGGGAGTTAAGTCAACTTTGTTTTAATAAAAAAACAGATTCATTTGAGTTTAAGTAAATATCCCCCTATATGTATGAAACCTTTGTATTTTCCCAAATTAGGTTCAGAATTAATTCCAAAGTAAAGTCTATTATAAGTCTATTATTTTTTTATATATAATTATATTAAGAAAAAAATATGTATATATATAAATAAATTTGTGTTTTATTGTAGCTTGAAGCGCTCAATGGATCCAATGGATATACATCAAGCGATGAGCCGAATACAGATAATCACTCCTTGGATACAACTGCTGTTCATAGGAAGGTACAAGATTGTATTGTATTACTTTTCAGATTCCAGAAGGGCATGTACTGTAAGCTCCATTCATGTAGACTTTTTGACAATTTTGGTGCTATAATGTTCTTTGCTGGTTTCAGTAGAACAGGATTGGCCAGTTCTTTTCATGTCTTTGGTTTTATTTTAGTTGTCAGGTTTGGGTGCTGGTGAATGGAGCCTATACGCTGGATAACCCAGGTGATACACATTTAAAGCAGGTTCGACAGCAGAAGCCATGATATGATGAGGTTTTAATGGAGAAGGATTAAATGACAATAACAGAACGTAACTGAAAGATACAACCTGGGTAATGGCAAGGCAAAGTCCAATAAACAGGCAGTAAAGGTCTGGGCAGGCGGCAGGCAAGCAAGGTCCAAAGAGAAGGCAAGGTCATAGGCAGGCAGCGTTCAAGCAGGGTCGAATAACAGGCCGAAGGTCAAACCAGGGAATCCACAGAGAAAAAGGGGCAGGCAGCGTTCAAGCAGGGTCGAATAACAGGCCGAAGGTCAAACCAGGGAATCCACAGAGAAAGGAATCAGGAACCAGGTGGGAACAGGAACAAGGAACAAACAGGGAACACAGGAACCAGGCAGGGGACACAGGAACCAGGAATCAAGAATCAGGAATCAGGAATCAGGAGTCGCAAGTAAGGGGCTGGATCAGGCTCAGGAGCTCAGATGATCAAGCACCGATCTAAGGGCAGGGACAGGCTTATAAAGGGTCATTAATTGGGAATGGGAGACACATGTGGATAGTGAGGCAGGGGAGAAAAAATAAGGTTCAAGTCTGTCCAGGGCAGAGTCTAGCAGGAGAATAAGATTATCCAGTGGCTCACCCTGGTAATACAGCTCTTTAACACCGGGGACCAGGGTTCGATTCCCAACCGTTCCTGACATTAGTGATGTCCCAAATTCACAATTTTTGTATTAAAGTAAATTCTGAAACCACCTCTACATTTTTTTCAGTAGCAGATCCTAGTTTAGCATATTCAAAGTCAAGAAAAGCTTAAAATTGCATAATCTCTCAAAAAAAATGTTTACTTTTAGTTGACCGGAGCTTTAAAGTCACATGAATTTAAGAATCCCAAACCAAATCCTGTATTCAATGCATACCTGGTTTTGTGTCATTTGTGCTATGGTGTATCTGTATATGTCCAATACAACAGATCTAATTTCCTGCTTAGATTACATAATTTTTTAGAATAATGTAATGTTATAATTAGGGGCCCATTTATTAAACCTCAAATTTAATAGGTTTTTAAGGGGAAAACTTGAATTTGTTGTGGAAAAAAAACTTATATTTTTAGAGATTTATTATACCCCAAAGGGGATAAAATTCTGAATCTGAAAATGCTCCATCTCAAACCTATCGAATTCATGTACAAAGTCAAGTTTTCGAAGTGAAAATTCAAAAAATTTTCAGAGCCACAATCGTATGATACAAACTGATGCTCGATTTGTGATGACGTTTTGTTGCTCCAAATGTTTTGAAAAAAATGTTATAAATAATCAATTTGTTTTCATAAAAAACTGAAATGAATTAGAATTTCGTTAAATAACCCCCTAAATGTCTTGGGTATTGGTTTCTGTTAAACGTGACATGAAAATGAATGGATACAATTTTGAAAATTGTATTCATATTCATTTGGTGAAAAACATTTGCAAAGAAATAAAAAAAAATGTATTAAAAATACATCCAGATTTTTCACAAAAAAAAATCCAGAAGAGTCTCTTCCTCATTTGCACATGTTTAATGAGGAAAAGTAGATAATGTTAAAACTTGAAAATTGCATTGTTCCATTCATTTTCACACATTTGATTGTTTAAGATCACAGCTTGAAATTGAAAATACAGCTACCGCCAACTCGCTAGGTTTTAGATACAAATATTTTTTAATTCAGATGTATAATATATATTTTTTCATTTCATAAATCAAGAAATTTTGAAATAGGAAAAAAAATTGTAATTAGTGGTTTTCAACCTTTTTATGAGCCATAAATAAAATAATTTAGACCTGTTTATCTTATCCAATGCAATCATTTTATTTCAATTTCTGCAATTTAACATCACAATTGTAATATTAGAATAAATGAGATTTTATTAAGTGGATGCATTTTTATCAAGCGGGTTTGCTGTTGTAGGCGTCTCTTAGTCTGTCGGCACTGGAATGTGTTAATTTCTCCTTCCTTGGATACTTTTACAGTGGAATTCCTTTTAGGCCTTACAGTGGGAAATTTATGTTGGTTATCATGGCAACTAGCAAAATTGTGAATGATCAGCGTAAGATGGGCTGTACAGTCTGGTTCAGATATAAGTACAAGTGAATGAAATGTACTTTTCTAGTCGACAGCTTGGCAGCATGAGTTACAAATCCTTTACTTTATAAGGTTAATCTTAGATTCGGTCATTGGAATACTGATGTAATATTTTATTTATAGTTATAAAGCACTTGCATGTATAACTGTACAGTATTTAAGATTTGGTTGCCGTTATTTGGCTCTATTTCATGGATTACTGGTCATGTGTGGTTCTTCCCTGCATAAAAAAAAAGTAATTCTGCTATAGTTCGAGGGGTACCCAGGGTACAAATAAACACTCACCCCAAATCTCCCCCTAACTGACCTTCAGACTGGGCCCCCTTAGCTCATAACAAGGTTACAGATATATAGAAACATTGGGGTGTCACTATAGTTCCAGGGGTACCCAGGGTACAAATAATCCCTCACCCCAAATCTCCCCCTAACTGGCCTTCAGACTGGGCTCCCCTAACTTGTAACAAGGTTAAAGATATACTGGGGTAACCATTGGGATAACCCAGCTATAATTCCAGGGGTGCCCAGGGTGAAAATAAGCACTCACCCCAAACAGGGTACAAAATAAATGCTGTTTGCTTAATTAAACATCATTATTAAACAACAGCACATTTTACCTGCCAACTAATGATGGGCGAATCTACCCAGTTTCGCTGAAAAATTTGCGAATTTCCAGTGAAATTCGCGAATTGGCGAAAAAATTTGCGAAACGAGTCACGGCACGTTTTCGACGCGCGTCACGTCGTTTTCGGCACGTCAAAAACGACGCACAACTCATTTTTTAAACTAATTTTCGCCAGGCGAATTTTTTCGCCAGGGAAATCGCCCATCACTTTTGCCAACATTTACATTTTATCTGGTCACAATAACATTTCTTTTACTTAAAGATGCTAAAGTCATCTGACTTTTCTCTGGCATAGCATAGCAGCATCACAAATACCACATTTGTCCCTATGAAGTTGGAACATTACAGATTTACATAATCAGAATAAAGTGTGGTTTGGAACAACATGTGTGGGTACATAACTGGTTGTGGCCCCTACAAACCCTGGCTGTGGTCCATTGAGATCCAATTTCTATTCAGGATGGAATATCCAAGAGGATGGTGAAGTCTGTAATTCACAAAAGGCAGATGGTCAGAAGTTTGATATTCTGGGTCTGTTCTATAAAGGCAATGGTGGACTTGATGTGGCTGCTAAGCTGCTATCAGTGTATGTTGTCACGACAACGTGCAAAATTTGTATAATTTAAAGCAATAACCTAAAAAAAAATCAACCAATTTCTTGTTTGATGTGTAATTATATCTGAAAGGTAACAGAGGTCTACATTTTGAAACAGCAGATGTTTTCTCACTGATATATTCACACATGTATTTTGAGCGAAAATTTGCATATTTTCATTAGCCAGTTAGCCAGATATCCTTGATGAATAATAGTTATTTTAGAGTGCAATCTGCATTTGAAAAAGCACTAAAGCAGATAATTGCTGATGATTTAGAAGTTTAACATATTTATTAAGTACATATGCTCAGATATAAGCTGGACTGATGCCCATTTGTCATTGTGGGTGAAATGCTCCAGCACGTCCATATTTACTCATGAAAAACTGCCAATTATTGAGGGAGGCATGATGCGCCAAATAAGTTAGGACATGGAATGGCAATGGAAACATGTCTAGGAGTAATAGGAGAATGGACATTTCATGCCAACATCACACTAGGTTGGGGCGCTATCAGCCCCTGGAACATTCTGGGAAGGATGCCCATTGTTATGTTTTAGTAGCCAAGACTGAGGAGGGTATAACTGCTTTATTAACAGATTCATGCAACTGTTACACAACTGCCTTACTTCCTACTTCACTGTACAGAAAGTCCTGTGTATGCATAGTACAAGTCCTGTGCACAGTGACACCTGCAGGCCATTTGTATAAACACACACCCATGTCTGTCAACACAATGGGGGGAAAATCACAAAAGTGCCGGTAAAATAAGTAGCGACGGTCGACAAATTTGTAAAATGTCGTACAAACGGCAAATTCACAAAGGCAGATGTTACCATCTCTGAATGTCTCATAAGTCCGACAATTTTCTAAAATGTCATGTATCTTTTCATCGTACAGACGACATTTTACACAACATTTTACACGACTTTTTTTAAAAGACAATTTGACCGACATTTTTCATTCTGGAGAGCCTAATGTGTCGGATAAATTGTCGGCAAAAAAAATGAGTTTACGAGTAATTCATAAAAATGTCGGGGAAAGTGGCGCTGGAAAAAACCACGCCCACTTTTCACGACACTATTTTAAAATATGTCAGAAAATTGGCGGGGAAATGCTCTGTGAATTTGTCGGCTGTTGCTACTACATTTTCTACGACATTTTTTCCTTCCCAATACTTTTGTGAATTCCCCCAAAGGATTAGCTTTAGGGTAAACTAGATGTGGTGATTAGGTACCCAACCTATTTCAGCTCTCTGGTTACTCACAGATGTTCCCTGTTTCGCTGAAACTCAATCCACACCCATTTAGTGTTTTGTAGCTGCCCCACCAAAAGAATGACCATTGGGAATGTGAGTACATCTCCCAGCTCATTTTTAGCTCGTAGTGGGTACATTTACGAGCATCTAGTGGGTACATCTCCTAGGTCCCAATAGCTACATTTTTAGCTCCTAGTGAGTACATTTACTAACATCTAGTGGGTACATCTCCTAGCTTCTAATAGGTACATATTTAGCTCCTAGTGGGAACATTTACTAACATCTGGTGGGTACATCTCCTAGCTCCTAGTAGGTACATCTCCTAGCTCCTAGAAGGGACATTTTTGAGCTCCCAGTGGGTACATTAACTAGCATATAGTGGGTACATTTCCTACTGCTGAGTGGGTACATCTTCTAGCACCCAATACCTGGGCTTGAGCTAATCCTGCCCATTTATAGAAGAAAAAGGAAAACAATTGTATAATATATTCTACTGTATTGCAGAGCTATCTATTTCCAAAGATACCACATTTGGTTTTAGAAGGTATCTGCAAGACTTCCATGAGGGGAACAGACAGGAGTCCTGTTAGGGGCCTTGTTGAAATAGGGAATATAAATGCTTACTGAAAAATGGGCAGGGTTTGGGCAGATCAGGTGCCTATTTGGCCTTAACAGGGCATAGCAGGTGGGCATACGGGGGCCACATTAGGAGCATATTAATTATTCCTTTGATCCTTGTTACCCAGCTCCACCTCTGATATGCCAGAGCTCTGTCCTGTCCCCCCACCCATCAATCCACCACCCCTTTCCCCAGCACTGGACTCTCTTTGAACTAAGGGTAGGATTGGCCTAATGGAAATCCACCAATGGTTCCATAAATACTAATTAGATATACTGTTAGATATAATATGGCCACTTAGCCATAGTCTTCTCTCGGTGGGATAAATGTGTGTGTTAATATGCACCTCTATCAATATGAGGAAAACCCTCAAGCAAGCCTCTTGTGCAAGTTTATAAAAAATCTGTAAATGTATTTTTTTTTTTATTTCTCGTAACATATGGATACATAAATAAATGCAGTTGTACATTGTTATCAAAAGGGTAAATGAAGGGATACTGTCATGGGAAAAAAAACGTTTTTTTTCAAAACACATCAGTTAATAGTGCTGCTCCAGCAGAATCCTGCTCTGAAATTCGTTTCTCAAAAGAGCAAACAGATTTTTTTATATTTAATTTTGAAATCTGACATGGGTCTTGACATATTGTCAGTTTCCCAGTTGCCCTAGTCATGTGAATTGTGCTCTGATAAAGTTCAGTCACCCTTTACTGCTGTACTGCAAGCTTAAGGGGCAGATTTACTAAGGGTCGAAATTGTCGAGGGCTTTTAGCCCTCGAATTGGACTGGCGAATATTTGTCAAATAAATATTCGCCAAAATCGAATGGAATATTCGCCAGTTTTCAGCGCATATTCGACTATTCGCCAGAATTGTATGATCGAATAGTCGCGGGAATAGTTGCAGGAAAAAACGCTTGAATATTCGCCAAAATCGTACGACTCGAATGTTCGAAGTGTTCGATCGTACGATTGAAATTCAGCAAAAGACTTAGAAAAAAAAGCCTATAGGGGCTTCCCATAGGTTTCTATTGCAATTCGGTAGGTTCGATCTGGCGAAGTAGGCAGTCGAATCAAAATTTAAAGGGCAGGTTCTTCGATAAGCGAATAGTCGAGCGCTCGAATATATATCATTTGATCTATTCGATCTATTTGATGCGCCCGAATATTCTAGATTCGATGGTCGAAAATACTTAATTTACATATTCGCGTGAATATTCTAATCCTTCACACGAATTTAGTAAATATGCCCCTAAGTGGTATCACCCCCCCACCCTTGAACTTCCCAGCAGCCTAACAACAGAACAGTAACCAGATAACAGTTCCCTAACACAAGATAACAGCTGCCTGGTAGAACAGCACTCAATAGTAAAATCCAGGTCCCACGGTGACTCCGTCAGTTACATTGAGTAGGGGAAACAACAGTCTGCCAGAAAGCAGTTCCCTCCTAATTTAATATGGGGAGTTGTAAAGGAATTTTATTTAGGGAGCACTAACAACAGTAACATCTGCCATCAAGTCATCTAAAGATGTACATAGGAAACTTTATATATAAAATATTCTGTAAAAGTATACATTTTTTTTAATAAAAAGCTAATGAAGAAATTATACATTTTGCATCTCACAGGGGAAGCTTTGGCTTGAAATGATAAACAAGCAGGTGGCAATGGGACATATATTACACTTTCCCTGGCTCAGTGCTGAAGGGGTTTCAGTGGAGTTGAACAATCTAGAGCTGCAGAGCTTTTTTCTTTTTAACCCAAATAGGTTTGTTACTATGGCAACAAGGGTGGCAGTTATTTCTTGATATCTTTGATCTTGGCCAGTAGTTATACAGCACAACTAGTACAGACACGTAGTTTTTTGCTGTGGTGCTGATGATCAAAAAGTAGTTCACTTTTATTGCTCTTTATTAATCAAAACTCAAAATCTCCATCAAATTGAGCTTTTTTTAAAAAAATTCACTCAGTCTGGGACCAGAGGTTGTCATTCCCTATATAAGATTCAAGCACTTTTGTTGAATATGCTTTTTGTTGAATATATGAGTGCCAATATAGACGTTGGTGTTTCTGGTGACCCTACCAGGAAGCCAAGACTATGCTGGGGTAGAATATTTCTTCTTTGTTTTTTTTTTTGTTTTTTTTTTAAATAAATGTCTCATACAGGATACCTTAAAAAAAGTAGAGATATTGGCAGGGCACATGTATCTAGCATTGAGTTTCCATGAAATCACTTTTCTAAATTTAGGGGATGTGAGTAAGTGTACATTTAGCACTGGTTATCTGCCTGGTCTCGTGGAGTGGATGCACTGGTGAGCCAGGGCCCCCATTTGAAATTACGGGGTCCGTTACACCAAAATATTTGGGGCCCCACCCACCCTGGCCCCCAAGTCCCACCCTGGCCCCCAAGTCCCACCCCAGATCCTGCTCACTCCTTGCCACAGTTAAAGGAGAACTAAACCCTAAAAATTAATATTGCTAAAAATGCCATATTTAATATGCTGAATTTATTGCCGGTACTGAAGTACCCAATGTGCCCCCCTGAAGGTGGCCCTGTGGGGAGCATGTGGATGTAGGCCCTAAGGTAGCTCAAGCCAAGTGAAGTTGGTGTTCAGTGACATCTTGAATTAGGTAAAGCTAGTAGCAAGTAACTCCTAAACTTTTAGAAGTCTTGGAGTGTGATCAGCTTTTGTGCTCACACTTACTGTGTGTTCTCCAGGTGAGACTCTCTGGATTGTAGAGACTCCAGTGGGGAGGGAGATCTTAGTGCAATCTCTTTGGAACATTCTTTTGAATTTTGGTACGCTTAAGGGCAGATTTATCAATGGTCGAATTTTGAATTGAAAAAAATTCGAAAATTCGACCATGTCAATAGTATGTGAAGTAAAGGATTTTACCGCAATTCAACTGGTCGAATGATCAAATAGGAAAAATTTGATCGAACGATTAATCGATCGAATTTTTCCTATTTTTCGATAGATTGAATTTTTTTTAGTCGATCAAAAATAAGGATACTCAATTCGGTAGCTTTGATCTGCGAACTAGGAGGTTGAATAAAAATGTAAATAGGAAGTACTTCGACCATCGAATAGTCGAATATTCAAATAAAATTAAATTCGAATATTCAAATTATTCAAATTCGAATATTCGATGGTCGAATTTGCCTAATTTGCATACTGAAAATTTGAATTCAAATCTATTTGAAATTAGATCGAACTACGAATTCTTCATGTGAATTTAGTAAATCTGCCCCTAAGAGAAGACATCGGATATGTGGTAATACCCAATGACATGACTAATATTTGGTGAAAATTTTTGAAAGTGAAAGAAACTTCTGCCAGGACCAGGTGAGTTTTCACCAGCTTTGATTTTTTTCTTTTAATATGAGTTAGAATTCAAGGTGAATCAAGGTGGCAAAGTCATTTTAAAGATATTGTGGGGAAAAGTTGATGTTCGTAATAATATCAACAATAAAGTTCAAGGTATATAACTGTCACTTCGCAAAGCAACAGATTCTACCCAAAACCTATAAAATTTTGTACTAAATTTAACAAAACCATCAACCAATCCGCTATAAACTTAGAACTGTTTACTACAAATTGAAAATGAATGCCCTGATTGGCTGCTTTGGGCAACAGACCCGTAATCTCACCAGGAAAGGCATTTGCTATAGTTCTAACTTTCTTATTTAAATCACATTAGTGAGGAGTTGTCAGATCTGAATCCCAGGGATTATCTGTGGCAAACAGTGATATATTACTTCAATATCACATTATTTTACAGCCTATCTTTTTATGTACATTTGGTTTGTATTAAAGCTACACAGATTTACTGGGAATGACAAGCTCAGAGGGATAAACTGTACAAACACAATATAATGTTGACAGCAGAGCATCTGTCTTTAGCAACAATTGTGTTATTGTATTGACCAAGGCATATCCTACTAATGCTACATGGTTGGCTTTAATGCATCCAAGCTTGTGCTTACCTGCGTGGCTTAATACTTAACCACGTGTCTCTCGGTGCATTCATTTCCCTGTTTATTATCCCGTCTGTTAATTCTGCCAAATGGAGACAACAGAATAAGTTCCAGAAGTCACAATGGAGGCAACTGAATATATATATTAGGTTCTAGCGTTTGCAGCTCTTTCAACAAGGAGACGGCGGGTTGTTTCAATTATTTCTGCATAGATGTTGCAGTCAAGGCCTAAAGCTCCCCCTGTAGAGACATTGACTATAACACATAGCTCAGTAGAAAAATAAAGAACATTGTCCAAAGAAAGCAGAATGGGCTGCTGGAAATAAAGCTCCAGCACGCTCAGTTACTTTCTTCCATTTGTCAGACTTTCTTACCCTGAACTGTAGTTTCTAACATGATCTTCTATACTGATGATCTAACACTCAACGTATAGAAAGAACATTTGGGGGTAGGTGATGACATTGAGGAAAGTATGTCTGGTCAGAAGGTAGCTTTTATTGGAGTAGTGCACTTAGGATAATGATAGTGTAGATAACAAAAGGACTGTGGAAAAGGAAGAGTTTACCTTCAACATAGGAAGGGTTTATTTGCTATAAGGTCAATCTATTATATTACCTACAGAGAGGTTATAATGAGGGATTTGTTGGAAGAGTTCAGAATGGGGAGGATACATTTGTAGCAAAAGAGGGCAAATATAACTTCCCTGTTGCTTTTCCTGTTGTAGGGTCAACCTATTTTTTGTAGGGATGAATGTGATGAATTTGTATGTTCTGTCAGCCCAACTTACTATTCTACTGTGTTAAAACAAATATCTGCTTAGTTACTATAGGTCTCTTGATTGCTGAAAATGTTGCTTATTTTACTACATAACCCATTCTAGCAATAATGAAAAAAAAGAGAATGAAACTCGTGTTATCAAGTGCCACCCCTGGAAAGGGCCCCTTTCCCCCTCACCAACTGCATCCGATGCTTCCATGGCAGCTGTCCCCTTTCTCCAAACCTAAGCTGAGAATGCAAAGTAGCACAGCGAGGCTGGTGACTGCCATGTCTGGCCACGTCATGTTCATTGTGCAGCATCGCAGTGTTGATCACTGACATATTCGCTAGCCACAACAGCAAGTTGATTTCCATCTTCTACTTGGCTTCTTTGAGCCTTTACACAAAGTGTGAGACCACCAGACATTGCAACTGCCAACCCTACTGCACTATTCAGCTTAGGTACAGGCCATGAGGCAGCTACAAGGGAGCATGAGATGCAGTTTAGGAGGGGTAAGAGGACCCTTTTCAGAGAGGCATTACTTAAAGAAATAAATAAACACCAGAGTTTTAAAACATGGGAAGTAAAAACATGGGAAGTATTCACCTATCAACAAAGGGAGTGCTACAAGGAGAGAACATTTGGACCTTGTGCCAATAGCACATTATCAAAACACGATACACCCAATAATGTTTCAGGACGACCTTGTCAAATAAATCAATCAAATGCAAAGTGCTTCTACCCCATAAGCAACAACAAAATTGATGACGTGCCACCTTGGCTCTTAGTCTGCTGGAAGGACAAGTTCAGGGGCTGATGTAAAGGAGCTGACAGTACGGTGAGGACTATCTGTCACACTGCTCAGAGAGAGAGGTACCTGGAGAATTTAATTTCTAATAGTGGATAATATATAGAACATAGTTACTTGCTCAACTGTAGCAGAGACCACTGACCAAATCGTTGGCCTTTGTACTGAGAGTGAATAGAAAACTGGCTGAAGAATTTTGTTATGAGGGTAATTATCTGCTAATCTTTCTCTAATTAAAATATTGTATTATTATATTTGCAATACAATTCAACAAGGTACTGAGAGTAAGGTCTTCTTAAATCCTTGTATAGCAGGAGGGTTATTTATTTTCCTACTCCTTGATAAACTTTTTAATCATTTATGAAACAATATTCAATGTTATCCTAAAGGCAAAATAGTGAAATTGCCATTTAAATATTTTCTGGAATGAATTATTCTTCATAAATGTGACTAGTAAGGCTCTGTATGAACACTTCTCCACCACATTTTCATCTGCTAGAAAAATGAAGTCCATGTTTTTCCCAAAGGAGAAAATACAAATTCATAATAACTGGCCTTTGGTCTGCTGAAGGGTGAAAAAAGCAGGACATTGAGCAGAGGGCCAAGTGTTCATGTGTTCTCTGAGAAAGGATTCATGTGGAATATGCAGCACCCAACTAAAATAGGGGCATGGAAATATGCTGAAAACATTATTAGAAATTGCTTGTTTTTAGCATTGTGTAGAATTAATGATGTTAGAAGATAGTAGGGTAAGTTACCCACCAGCCACCACCCAACCAACATAATGCATAATTATTGTTGAAGTCATCAAGATAGCTTGACAAAAGGTAGTATCTCCTAAGACCACAGCAAGTTTGAAGGGTGCCACCTCATGCTTCTGTATCTTCTCATACAAGTGTTCACCAACACTGAACATGCATGATTGATGCCAATATTAATTTGACTTCAGCTGGACATGATTCATGTCTGCAATCACATGCAAGAGAAGAGTAGAGATCAGACATGGCACCCTTCAACTTCTACACTTTGTATCAACGTTAAGGAAAACAGCAGATTTGAGGTGGCAAAATAGTATGTTTTAGGTAGCAGGAGGTCCAGTTAGAAATAAGGGCTTGTTTTTAGCAACATGTTTGTAATAAGGGATTGTGACAAAAATGGGGGGTAGTTCCGTCCACCAGGTGTACTAAGTGGGCAAAAATAAAAAGGGGACTCCAAAGAGGCCTACTCTACATAGTAAGTTAGGCTGAAAAAAGACTCGCGTCCATCAAGTTCAACCTTTTTTTTT
>CM044433.1:180239103-180254171 GCA_024363595.1 Xenopus borealis | reverse complement strand
ATTGAACTGATGACTTTTGTTCAGAATTCCGAAGGAGAAGGGGGTTAACCCCATGCAGTAAATCATAGTTTCTTTCCTCATACAATACTTAAAATGGGGAGGATAGCAAATTGGCTTTTAAGAGATCTAGCAGCAAATGTATTATTTATACAATACTTACTAATCCAGTGACAGACATCTGATAAAATATTAAAGAGCTGTATTCACTCTCCCAACTCGGATGATATAAACCTCTGACTGGCGCTTGTTAAAATAATGCAGCTGTGGGCTCTGTGGGGTGCGCCTGGCATGGGTAGATCTGAGAATAGATCTCACTGTGATCTTGAAAGCCTGTGTTTTGTGCCTGATGTACAGCCTGTGCCTATAAAGTCAACCTCTCATGACAATGGCCAAAGTGTTCACATCCCAAAAATATCTTATGGGAAATACATGAAGGTACCACAGTCAAGACAATGGACTAATGTTTAGCTTTGCCTTCTAAGGGACTATTTGGATATAAAGAGGCTAAAGCTTATCTACATTAAGCTTCTATAGAGGCTAAGGCCTTAGATGGAGTTAGTGTTGTTCTATAACTTTGGACATATATTGGCTAGCAACTTGGGCAATACAGACTGAGTTGGCTGCTTATCAATCCTTATATGGAGCCAAAACAAATGAATGAGTCTGATTTATCCCCCCAACCATCACACAAGCATCCCTATTTTTGGAATCCTCTCTAGACAAGGACATCATTCTATGTATGTTATTAGAGCAGTGATTACTCATGAGCAACAACATGTTGCTCATCAGCCTCTTGGATGTTTCTCCCAGTGGCCTCAAAGCAGGTGCTTCTCTTATTTTGTATAAAAACCAGATGTACTGCCAAACAGAGTCTCCTATAGGCTGCCAATCCACATAGGGGCTATCAAGTAACTAATCACAGCCCTTATTTGTTTCCCCAGGAACTTTTTCATGCTTGTGTTGCTCCACAACACTTTTTACATCTGAATATACACTGGTAAAAAAAAGGTTCGGGAGTAAGAGTCAATACCCATTGACTTTGGCTTGAGTCAGATGTCAGACCTACTGTATGATAACCCTGACAAGCCGAGTTGGGGTTAGTTATATAGTAGAGAAGAGTAAAAATCTGTAGAAGGGCCTGAGTAAAGCATTTATACACTATTGCAAGATCAGCTAGCATTTAATGCATGGAGAAGAATAAAAAAAGAAATAAAAAAGGGAAAGAAGGAAAAGGGGAAAGAAAAAGTTACAAAAATATATTGTAATTATAAGTCTTACAATCTTGAGAGATTTAAGGCTCTCACAAACTGAATTGTATTTCAGTCTTTTCACCTGTTACTGTAGATCCTTGCTCAGTATCTTCTTGTACCTCCACCAAATATACATTAAAAAAAGGGGAATGTGGTTGGGACTGGGGAACATCATAAATAAAACCCAATTTTATTTTATTGGAGTATAAAACACACAATTATATCCACCACCTGAGGTTTTTTTTTATCTTTGATTGCATGAATGTGAGGGTTCTGGAGGATGACTTCTTCAACCAGCTTGGGAGCAAATTCATTTTTTGTGTTTCTACTTAAATCATAGTCATTCTGTAGGAACAGTGAAGAAGAAGAAGAGATTTATACCAGAAGCAGTGTTCCTGGCAGATATTGTAGATCGCTTCAACAAAGGGTTAAATACCTTATAGTAAAGCATTTGCTGCAAAAAGCTTCTTATAAAAATTACATTCCCTTTAAACAAATCAGGAATGGTTTGTCCATATATTTCCATATATTTAAACTGGTCAACTGCATCAAAGTCATCCCAGGTCTGTTCAGTCCTATATATTATTATGAATTTTTACCTGCAACTTGATTTTCCAAGACTCCCAATACTTACTCATACTAAGTTCCCTAGAAGGCATGAAATGCATCGGGCAATTGGAAATATTGTTTTTTAGGTAATCTAGAATAAATCATTTTTTATACTGTTTATGGCAGCCCTTGTGGACCACCTTATTTATTTCTAATAATGTTTCCGGTCTTCCTGTTTTTTGCTTTGTATTATTAAAAGGAGAGATCTTCTGTGCTAAAATCAATATAGTATAGGACACCTTCTGCCAAATTTTTACTCAATAAAATTTCTCTGCTGAAATGTACTTTATTTTATATTACGTGTCATAGAACTAGTCAATCACATTTAGATTTCTAGTATGAAAGTGCCTTCCTTTCACAAGATTGTACATTGTAAACAGTTTAAATGAAAAAAAATATGCATCAAGGATACATATAAAAAAAGAAGAATCTAGGGTCTCATATTTGTCAGTTCCATTATAAATTTCATTCAAGTTCGGTGTTATATTTCTGTTGCCTTTGAGAAGACGGCGAATAATTCCTACTGTGACAAACAAAAGGGACAAATATAGTTGTTTTCTAAAGAGCCATTCTTAATATTAATACTATGCTCCTGCTCAGTTGTGTAGGTGCCAGGTAAAAGCAATACTAACATTAACTTTGGGAATACCCGTACTGGTGTAGTTATATAGCATTTGTCTATGGAGGTTTTGGTCCCAGGCCTTGTCATGGTAAACACAGCCTTGTTCTTGTCCTGGCAGGGCCCCCCTAAGACTTATATGATGAAAACTCAAGGTGATTGTCTGAAGGCTCAACTGATGCTGCAGAAGAATTGCCCTTTGGGGATGAGCAAATTGTTTCACTGCGGAAATGACACCCATAGACTTCAATGGAAAAAATATGTTGCTGCATGTCAAAAAAAGTTGTCGCCCACAGACTTTAATGCATTTCAGTGAATTTTTGGCGAAGGGAAAAATATGCTCAAAATCCTTCGACATTGGCAGTGCAATTCTACATGTGTCTGCTTATGGTGATTAGCCCTGCAGAGATCTATACTAAAATGAAGGTAAATATACCAGCAGTGCGGCCATTAAAACTTTAATGAGATGCTCAACACCCATCAGGATAGAAAGAAGAAGCCAGATGAATCTAGGACAAAGGCTCCCTAATGCAGCCTGTTTATGAAGGCAACGTGCTTGATAAAGGAATACATTATGCTGAACAACATAAATTAACAAGCTCAGAGGTATTATGAGCGCAGTCTTCAGTTTGATAAATTACAATGTTTACATAAAACTAAACCCATAATTCTTTACATTGTCTTACAACAAGTTGAAAGCCATTTATCTGCTGAGGATGAGTTTACCTATTACCTTCTCACCTGAATAGAGTCCCTAATGAATGTAATAGCACAGCACTGAATGACTGGATAGACCTCAAACACTATAATAAATCTAGTAAATGAACAGGGAAGGGACTTTAAAGGTTTAAGGTCCAGCAGCTAATGGAATGTAAGTCTTGGGCACCCACTGAGGCTACATGTAGGCACTCCATGTCTGGAAACTTAATTGAAATAGTGATGGGCGAATTCGCAGCAAATTCTCGTGATTCACCGCCGGCGAATAAATTTGCGAAACACCAGCAAAAATTTGGCAGGCGAAAATTCGCTGGCGTCGCGACGCGTGGAATACGTGACAGAAACGACACAACGCGACGGAAACACGACGAAAACAAATTCGCAAATTTTTTGGCGAAGCGGGGTAGATTCGCTCATCACTAATTTGAAAGCAATGATAGAGTGTACTGACCAATCGACTGGGGGAGGTGTTGTTGGTTTGTTATCACTATACCTCCCTACACCTGGTTTTACTGCTGATTAGTAATGGGTGAATTTATCCCGTTTCACTTCGCCAAAAAATGTGCGAATTTCCAGCGAAATTCATGAATTGGCAAAAAATTCGTTGTGTAATTGTCAGCAGGGGAATATTTGCTGGCGTTTTGCGAATTTATTCGCCGGCGGCGAATTGCATGAATTTGCAGCGCATTCACGCCTGGCGAATAAATTCGCCCATCACTACTGCTGATATTAACCACTTAAATGCTTTAATCCAATATTTTGTTTCAAACATGAAAATAATAGCTGAATAGCACTTGGCTTGGACCCTCAGCTAACTCTGAAACTATACCCATGGGCCAGTCAATGCCCTTGCTGACAAACATGAACATTTACAACAGAACAGGGAAAAAATGCAGAACACTAAGGGCATGTAAAGGCAAAAAAATAAAATACAATTTTTACTTTCTTAAATAAAAAAGAAACCTATCTCCAATATATTTTAATTAAAAAATGGGTACCTTTATTTATAAGAAATTCTCCTTTCATTCACTGCTGTTGATAGAAATTGTCAGACTGTCCCTAACAGCTCTGCAGGGAAACAATCATACTTATGAACAGCAGGGGGAGCCCCCGCCTTCCTTCCCAGCCATGCAGAACTCAAGCAGCTTTGTTTGTTTTCCCTGTTGGCGACTGTGTAGAGATTTGTGTTGGATTTTATTTTTGTCTTTACATCCTCCTTAATGTTTCCAACTCCAGCTGCAGGGACAAAGATCATGGAGCCAGATTTAAACAGATAAATTGAGATTGTGTTTGGAGGATTATTGTGCTGCAGCCACTGGTTCTGCAGAGTTGGAGAAAGTTTGTATTAAACAATAGAAAAACTATAAAATCCACATTAGATTACATGACAACACAGGACCCAGTGCAGTCTGTATATTCTGATTATTAATCAGTGTTGCTGTATCGGCTTCAGGCAGATATTATTTGACTTGTGCTGTTTTGATAATTTATGAGGATCCCTAATCTTAGCCCAGATCACACTGAGCATGTGCACAGTCTTGGTCTTGCAAAGATGTATAAAAAAGTTACAAGATGACAGCCCCCTGTGGCCAACTTTGAAAGCATAAATCATTTGTTTGATTAGGCTTGTGGTGCAGTAAGTTCATGTTTATGTTTAGTATACAAAATGCAGTATGTCTGGCCTAGTTCAATTTTAGACTTCCCCTTTAAGTTAGGAGATGTTTAGGGGTTGAGGGTACGGTGCCTGTGTACCTTTACTCTCCAGCTCTACTGGGGCAGGGACTGATGGAAATAATGAACAATCTTGGTAAATGTGTTGGTACTATATGAATAAAAAATAATACTAATTGGATATTCTACATTTTATCATGGAAACCTAATTACAGCTATTGTTTTGGAAATTCCTGATATATCTACTCTTGCCTCTTCGCATTGGTGCCCGCCCTCCTGGAACCCGATACTACATATAGGATTCTCATCTTTACAATCAGCAGTTGCCGGCAGACAAATTTAAATCTGGAATGCATTGTATTTTATGCAATGCGTTGTATATTTTTGGCTCAGGAAGTATTTTTGGCAACTATTTTTGCATTTGCCATCAATTAGGGTGAAAACTGAGTTTTCTGCATCTTGTTAACTCCTGGGTAATCACGGTTATTTCTGGATGCACCAAGAGTATCTCACTCAGCTTTATGATACCAGACGGGGGATGTATATTTGTATCAACTGAATAATACTGTACTTTCCCTTGTCAGGAAGGGGGAGGAAAGATTTTCATTTTGTTTAGCTGTTCCAACCTGGTACCACTGTTTTTTGTTTTGGTTGCTGTCTGATAACTGTGATGTGTAGAGTGTCTAGAGTCTGTACCCCCTTCTTCTTATTGGTATTGGTCTTTCATAACCTCAGTTACCACCAGTTTACCAACAGTTTTTACTTCCCCTCCATCCATATCCCTAACTTCAAGATCCATTTTTGGGGTGAACGTCAATTTCCAACAACTGGAGTCTTGGCTGGAGGAAAGCTGATTATAGCAAAATTGTTTCAGAGGTGGATGCATTGAAGACCAATGGTTTCACTATAATACAACAGATCCCATAGGTCATAGGGTGATGGACAGCGGGGTCTGCTTTATTGTATGTCTCCCTCCCCAGACCCTCTCCTTCATTAAACTTAGCAATCCATTACAAAATAGTGGGGTGCACTGTTTGTGCCAAGCCCCTTCAAAGATTTCAGGGGGAGGCCTGAATGCTTCCAGTTACACCACAGCAGTGCAGATAACAGAAAGGGACAGACAGATGCTGGTTTAACAGCAATTACATTTATAAATGCCTCTAAAATAGTTTTGGGTGGAGTTTCCCATTTCTCATAGAAAATTGTTGTCCTTACTTTCCCTTTATTTGACTGAATAACTAGATTCTCAGGGGTCAGATTAGAATAAAATGGAGAACTAAACCCCATACTGAAAAAGCCCCCATTAACTGCCTGGTATTCCCCCCTATACTCTCCATCCCCACACTGTACAGTAAAAACAAAACCCTTAAAAAAATCTGACCCTAAAATGCTGAGTAGCGGAGCTCCAGGGCACCATCTTATTGTATTCATAGTATTCATTCGGGACTCAATGCCAATTTGCATGTGCAGTTGAATGCCAGGCAGTTAAGAGGGTTTTTTTTTGGTAAGAGGATTTAGTTCTCCTTTAAAACAGTCATTGGAACCTTTGGGTAGAGTAAGGGCTGCAAAAATATCTTGGGGGGACCACATGTTGTCCTCTGGTCTCCAGATCAACAATTATGGTCTATATAAAACTAAAATGCACAGGACAGAGGAAAAAAACACACATTCATTGGAAAAAAAAAGAAAACTCATTCCTAGTGTATATGTCACATTTCATGTGTATTTAGCAAGATGTCGGTAGGTATTTCATGGGAATAGAATGTTTGTTTTCTGGGAGCGACATCACCATATACATAACTAGCTGATGTGCGTTGCATGTAAAACAGCCCTAATTATATACTGTCAGGGCTTACTTTCTTTATTCTTTAGAATTATGGTAATTGTCTCTTTCCTCTTGTAGTTAATTGCAAATTTGGGCAAGAATTAAGCCAAATGGTAGCACAAGGAAAGGAAATAAACCACTTTGATCTGGAATAAATTTGATTGGGAAGAACATTGTGTTTTCTGTCTTATCCAGTGAAATTCCGAATCTCAGATAGATGGAACAAATGCTCACTGCTGTTGTATTTATTTACCCTGAATTGAAAAGGTAAATTTAGGTAAAATGTTTAGGGGCAATTTACAAAGGCATGATAACCTGGGCTCTGTACATGATCCTCACACAGACAAGTGTATGGCGTTAAAGGTTTTGCAAATCTTTTATTTATTTAATCTTCTAGGAGGGCTTTTGACAATCGAGAGCTGGTCTTTATTTTCAGTTGGGAAACTGATTCCATTCCTGGAAAAAATATTTCAGTTAATATTAAGCTAAGCGGTTTCCTACTTTTGAGAGTGAGAGATAAGATCACATACAAAGGGCACCCCTGTCTTACCCGCCCAAACCTCAAATTATTTGCCATGGCATCCATTGATTAATGGGAAGCTTACAGCACCTTTGCACAAAACAGAAAGCCACCTAATAAATTGTCCTGGGATGCCATACTTTGCTAAAGTTGCCCACAGGTACTGATAATCCACTCAATCAAAGGCCTTAGCCTGGTCCAAAGAAAGAAAGTAGCACCTGATGTTCTTGTTGAATATGAGATAACGTAATTGTGCACTGTTTCCTGTTGAATCTGCTGATGCGGTTCTAGTACTAGAGTCGTATGAATAAGGCTTCATATAGAATCTGCTGTTATGTTTTCTCTGCTACTTCACCTTACTTTGTGATGTTACGCATTACAACAATTACTCCTGCAGCTACTTCTCTGTGTGTTTCTCTATAATTCATGGACACAACAGACTGGCTTTGTGGATGGGATTTTAGGAAGATCTGCTGAATGTGAGACACCAAGAGCTGCAGTTAAAAAAAATACAAAGTGGTAACTCCCTGCAGAGAGTTGTGTGCTATCTGGAAATATGGCTGGATATATTGGGAAAGTGGAAGCATTTGACAGCTCAGTAGAGGACTGGGCAACATATATAGAGAGACTGGATTCACTATAAAACTATAAAATTCACAAAGCTTGTCCAGTGCCTTATAGTATTCGTCCAAAAGTGGAAGCAGAATTGGATGGTCTAGACCAGTGATCCCCAACCAGTAGCTCGTGAGTAACATGTTGCTCTCCAACCCCTTGGATGTTGCTCCCAGTTGCCCCAAAGCAGGTGCTTATTTTTGAATTACTGGCTTAGAGGCAAGTTTTGTTTGTATAAAAAAACAGATGTCCTGCCAAACATTCTCTCCTGTAGGCTGCCAGTCCATATAGGGGTTACCAAAAAGCCAATCAGAGCTCTTATTTGACATCCCCATGGACTTTTTCATGCTTGTGTTGCTCTCCAACTCTTTTTTTTAATTTAAATGTGGCTCACGAGCAAAAAAGGTTGGGGACCCCTGGTCTAGAGCAAGATGGAGTCATTTCAAAAGTCTCTTGGAGTGACTGGGGTACACCTATTGTGCCTATTATAAAGAGGGATGGTTCAGTTAGAATATGTGGAGATTTTAAAGTTTCTATTAACCCAGTTCCACAGTTTGATAAGTATCCCTTACCTTTGATTGAGGATATCTTTGCCTCTCTTGCGGGTGGACTAAAATTCTGCAAAATTGATCTTGCACAAGCCTACTTACAAATGGTGGTAGAGGGAAACAGCCAAACAATACCTTACAATCAGCATGCGAAAAGGACTATATTGATACATAGTTACATATTTAAATTGGGTTGAAGACAAAGTCCATCAAGTTCAACCCCTCCAAATTAAAACCCAGCATACAGATGTAGCCACTTGGATTTGTGTGTAAAATGAGTTGTGACTCAGGGTTAATTGAAGAAACTGTGTTATCTAAAGTCATCTTAACTCATTTAATGCATTTAACCTTTTCATTAGCATACCAAAGCTCCATTGTTTTCAATGGTGAACTATTTAATTGGATGGGATGCTGTGACACAATATTCTGTGCTAAGTGGGATAAATGGGATAGATGAGTTAAGTTTTTCTGTACAATCCAAAGTGGCTTCATCTGTACACACACATCTCCACTCTTTCACACAAACCATATATACCCATAGCTATACTAACTGTAGAGTTTAGTATCACAATAGCCTTTGTATTATGTCTGTCCTGTAAATCATCCCCCTCTTAAAGTCATTAACAGAATCAGCATCACAACATCACCCGGCAGTGCATTCCACAACCTCACTGTCCTCACTGTGAAGAACCACCTACTCTGTTCCTTTAAATGAAAGTCCTTTTCTTCTAGTCTGAAGGGGTGGCCTCTGGTAATCCTCTTTATGGGTAATATTTCTCTATAATGTCCTCTAATGTATTTAGTGTAAAGTGGAATCATGTTCCAGAGGAAACAAGCCCAACCTGGACAGTCTCCCAGTCTCATAATTGAAGTCTCCCAGTCTCATCCCTCTAACCAGTTTAGTTGCACTTAGTCTCTGCACTCTCTCCAGCTCATTTATATCCCTCCTAAGGACTGGAGTCCAAAACTGCACTGCATACTCCAGATGAGGCCTTACTAGGGATCTATAAAGAGGTACAATTATGTTTTCATCCCTTGAGCTTATGCCCTTTTTTATGCAGGACAGAACTTTATTTGCTTTAGTAGCTACAGACACTGCCCAGAATTAGACAACTTGTTATCTATAAAAAACCCAAGATCCTTCTCACTTAAGGAAACTCCCAACACACTGCCATTTAGTGTATAACTTGCATTTATATTATTTTTGCCAAAGTGCATAACCTGCATTTATCAACATTGAACCTCATTTTCCAGTTTGCTGCCCAGTTTCCCAACTTAGACAAATCACTCTGCAAAGTGTCAGCACCCTGCATGGAACCTATAGTTCTGCACAATTTAGTATCATCTGCAAAAATACAAACCGTACTTTCAATGCCCACATCCAGGTCATTAATAAACAAGTTGAAAAGCAAGGGACCCAGTATAGAGCCCTGCGGTACCCCACTAACAACACTGGTCCAATTAGAAAATGTTCCATTTACCACCACTCTTTGTAGTCTATCTTTTAGCCAATTCTTTATCCAGTTACAAACACTATGTTCCAGGCCAACAGATTAGTATTTGGTATGGCCTCGGATCAAGTTCTGTAAGGCATTCCACATACTAAATGTTATCTGGATTAAATAATTGTAACGGGCACAGATGATATAGAACATTTGAAAAACCTAAAGATGGTTCTAACATGGCTAGAAGAATATGGGCTTAGAGCCAACAAAGAAAATGTGCTTTCTTTAAGGAATCTATACAATATTGTGGACATATTATAGATGCCAGTGGTTTGCACAAGTCTCTAGAGAAAATCCAAGCAGTGTTACAATCGCGGCTGCCGAAGGATCATTTTTGGGGTTTATTATTTAAAACAGCCTGGTTGTGCCAAATCTTGCAACTGTGACATACTCATTAAATCAATTGCTGCAGAAAGGTCAAACATGGGAATGGAGTGTACAGTGTGACAAAGCCTTCAAGGAAGCAAAGACATTGGTCATGTCTGATAATGTCCTTGTGCGTTTCAGTGCTTACTTGCCATTAAAACTGGCCCGTGATGCTTCCCCATATGGCACTGGAGCTGCGATATCTCATGTTCTCCCAAACAAAAGTGAAAGGCCAATAACATTTGCTTCAAGGTCACAAGTGCAGAACACAACTATGTACAGATAGACAAGCACTTAGCCTTATCTGGGGTGTGAAAAGATTGAATCAATTCTTATATGGACGGAAGTTGTAACAGACCATCAACCATTGGTTGCAATATTTCACCCAAGGAAAGGAGTTTCAGCAACAGCTGCAGCACGTATGCAGCGTTGGGCTTTGTTTCTTACTGGTTATGACTATGATATTGAGTTCAAGCGGTCAGCGGCACATGCAAATGCAGATGGACTGTCTTGTCTGCCATTACCAGGTCAAGACAATTCTGAGGAAAATTCTGAATATGTTAATGTACATAAGATTGATTTTCTTCCTCTATCCTGTAAAATGATTGAGAATGAAACTAAAAGAGATCCCACTCTGTGTCTATGAGGCAACTCTTAAAGGCTGGAAGTACACAGACAAGGCCTCACTAATTCTTTACTAGTCACGCAGACATGAACTGACCCTACATGAAGGATGTGTAAAGTCAATCATGATGAGCTGCATGAAGGCCACCTGGGCAAAGTAAAAATGAAGTCACTTGCAAGGAGTTTTGTGTGGTGGGCAGGAATTGATCAAACAAACAATTGCCATGGATGTCAACAGGTTTAGTCTATGCCACACCCAGTTCTGGTTCATCTGTGGGAATGGCCAGAGGTTTTCTGCATGAAGTCTACGAGTACCTCATATACAATTTATATATTGAGAACCTTGTTTGCAAGAACTGGAATACCTGAACAGATATCAGTGATAATGGTCTTCAATTAATTTCTGAAGAATATCAATGGTTTATGAAACGCAATGGAATCAAACATACTACTTCAAGTCCATGCCATCCTGCAACAAACTGTTTAGCTGAAAGATTTGTACAAACTATGAAACAGTCACTGCGGTCAATGGCAAACCACAGTGGATCCCTGCAGCATAAACCGGCAAGCATTTTGTTATCTTATCGGAATTCAGTTCATGCAACTACAAGCTGTACACCTGCAATGTTATTCATGGGCCGCAATCTTAGGTCTCAATTAGACTTGCTGAAACCATATCTCAGTCATCATGTGAGAATCCAGCAGTTTGATATCAGGGAGGAGAGGGGAGAACCTTGCGGCAGCTAAGTGTTGGGCAAACCATCTTGGCAAGGAACTACAGAGGGCCTAATAAATGGCTACCAGCAATTGTCACTGCTCAGAGAGGTCCATGCAGTTACACAGTAAAAGACCTTTGCCCTTTGCTGGAACAGAAGAGACTCACCATACGAAATAGAGAACCAGGTGGTCAGAATACTCTAATCCTACCTCTTTTACATCAGCAATCTCCTCTCCTGCCCCAACAAAGGTCATGTCCAGATGACAACTTCTTCCTGCACAGCTGTAGGTATGTGCTACCTTGAGTGACAACATCAACCAAGCCTGCCTGCTGTATCATCTGGTTTAAATAATATCCTTCAGATCTTCTAGGATTCCCTGTGCGATCCTCAGGCCTAAGTACCTGGTTAAAGTCACCAGCCAAGACAACTGGGAGTGATGTATACAGGAAGGGTCTTATCTCAGCCAGCAGAGCCCTTCTAGCTGCCACAGACTGTGGCCCATAGATATTAATGAGATGAGTATGTCTCCCAACCACAGTTACATCTAGGAGAAGACAATGTCCTACTTTTATTTCAATTAAACAATGCACTTGAACACTGAGGCTATCACGAAATAGCACAGCAATACCCCCATATGGTTCCTCTGCTGTTGACCAAAAAGAGGGACCATACCGCCAATCACCTCTTGCCCTCCTTAGATCTGCCCTATTAGCAAGTCGGGTTTCCTGAAGGAAAATAACCTCAACACCAGATTTGGCCATGCTCTCAAAGGCCAAAAATCTACTATGCTGACTCTTAATGCTACAGACATGTGATGTAAAAATTTTAACTGGAGACTGTACCATTTTGAATGTTCTTTAGGTTTGTCTTTCTTTAACTGGAGAAGCAGTTTCCCTATAGTGCTTAACTTGAATGCTTGGTTAATCAGACCATCCACCATCACCACACACATCCTCTGCACCTGATCTCACAGAATTTGTACCTGACCCCATAGGCTTCCTCCTAACTGGAAAGTCTTCAGTTTCCCTACTCCTCTTTTGGGATGCTTACTGCACCTCCATATTCTCCTGCTCCTCCTCCCTCTGTATCCTATCAAGCTCCTCCTGCCCCCCCCCTTTCTGTCCTACTTCCCCAGGCATTTGGGTCATCTTCCAGCACTGAGTATTTAATCCCAGTGCTGTCTGAGAAAACTCCAGCCATACTTTCCCCTGGGTCAAGTGAGTGAGCTTGTTTTTTGTTCTTTTTATTTTTTGTTCTTTTTATCAACTGCCTAGGCCTGGCCTCCTTTTGTTTAGCTTCACTCCTATTCTCCAGGTCTTTTGCTTTCTCTGGTTTCTTTTCCTTCTTTTTAGTATTTCTTGCCTTGGGCCTTTGTCTTTTTGTTGCTATTTTATCTTGTGAAGCTGAGACCTCTGCTTTGGGCTCCTGACTATTTCCCTCTGCTGGTGGTGACATCTCCCTTCATCTCATCTCTTTATCTAAACCAGGAAAGAGACAGACCATGTTGTGATAGTCTTCGGGGCACTTCCTTTGTGTATGACCCATCCTAAAACACAGGTTACCCCTTATTTGGTCACAGGATTCTGCTTCATGTCCTGTTGCATTGCTTAAGGCACATCCTAGGACAGCACAGGCCCTTGCCAGGCAATCTCTTGCACCACATTTAAAACATCGGCGTGGTTGCCCTACATAAAAACATATGCCACACTCTTTAGCAATAAAGAAAGAACTGGGCATGAGATCAGGCACATTACCAGACACATGTGTCCGCCAAACCAAAGGGGTCAATAATGTACAATGGCGGTGTAGGAAAAGTAGGATGTCTTCCTGTGGGACTGCATCATTTTTCATCACAATGGTTATGTTTTTTGTCTCAGGCTTAGTCATGGGTATAACAACTAAATTCTCAATTCTCCAATTCTTGTGCAATACTCTTTTTTATAAATTCTCCAAAAGTGATCAGGTAATGTCAAATATACTTCTGAGTGGGAAATCAATGCAGAGAGGTCATTTGGGGAGAATCCCATGCCATCTAGAAGGACGGACCTAACTAGAAACCTCCCGGGGGGGGGGGGACACAAATTTTCCTTTTCTCCATCCCACTTAATCTTTACCCAGTTTTTGCTTCTAAAAGGCTCAGAGGAAATATCTGGCACAGGTAAAAGTCTCCTCCTCTATCAAAAATTTGAAGAAGCCTCCCCTTGTTTCTCACCCCCACCCACATGGATGGAAAGCACCTCTACTGACTCCTGCACTTCCTGCTGTTGTTGAACTTGCTCACTCACTTCCACCCCCAAATCCTTGTTTGCACTTGGCTGATCACTCCACTCATCTTCTCTCTCACACTCCCTCTTGCACTTCCATCACACCTCCACCTGTCACTTCCACTTCTCTCTCCACATCCACCCTCTCACCATTCTCACCAACATTCAGCACATTCACCCGTTCACTCTCATTAGCAGTAGCAATAGAGCCAGGCAGCACTACTTCCATTTCACTTGATGGCAGTGCTGCAACTTAGCCTTTGGGGCTTGTGATATTTGTCGCTAGATTCTCTGTTGTAACTCTGCTCACTGGCTTTGGAAGGTCTGGAAAGTCCTGATCTGATGTTATCTCAAATGCTGCTGGTTCCTGTTCTTTCTGTTGTTGAACTTTAAAGTTCTTTTGCTCAGTCTTTTTCTTCTCCTGTTCCTGCACTTTGTGTTCATTAAATGCCAAGTTCTGCCAGTTAATCCTTTGCTTAGATCTCAGCCTCACTTTCAGAAGAGACTGGGCTGTTGGTAGCACTGGAATGATAAGGCTGTGTTTTTTAAAAAACAGTTCTTTTCTTTGCTTGTCCAGGTGCCAATTTCATCTTTTCAAACCGTTGTCTGTTTTGATAAATCTCTTTCCACGGATCCACTTCTTTATACAGATCCTCTATGCTGGACTAGACTTCTGCTAACTCAGTGTAGATAGTATCTCTTTTGTGCATTCTCCTACTGAGTTGGCTATAGCAGGTATAGTAGGGAGAGATGGTGCCTATAATAAACTTAATTATAGTTCTAGCTCCAAAATGTATGTAAAGTCTCTATCTCCTGTCTCCTATTTTAAGAAAAATTTGTAATTTTTTAAAAAAGGATTTCTTTTTTCTCTATAATAATAAACTAGTAGTTTGTACTAGATTGTAACCTAGCTGTATAGATCCATGTTGGTGGCAAATCAATGTTATAAGGTTTATTTAGTGTTTACTAAAAGGATGGTGATTCAGATTAGGGTTAAAACCCAAGAATTCTGGATAATAAATGCCATACCTGTACTATAATCATATGCTTTCAAAATGATCTTCTCTACTTTCATTGAGGTAAACAATGAATTCACCTAACCATGTTCTCTGTTTTCTAGCAGAAAGTTGATTTCCGGCATAATGTTGAATGGCACTGATTTTAATATAATCACGATCCACAGGGAAGCACAAACCGGTTAGGCTGACATTATCTAAAT
>CM044433.1:180189106-180210224 GCA_024363595.1 Xenopus borealis | reverse complement strand
CGGAAGTTCGCGAACATGTTCGCGAACTTTTTTTCGGCGGTTCGCGCCATCCCTAGTAAGTGCCAGCATTTATATTCTCATTGATAAATCCTATAATTTGGGTTCCCTTCAGTTCCCATTTCAGGATCTTTACTTTGGTAGCCGTTGACTCAAGTGTCCCAATTTTTTTGCCCATATTTTGCTGTAGTTGAGCTGTTTCTAGTAAATTACCTTAAATGTGTGTAAGGAAAGGGGGAGTGTCTCCTGGATTTGAAAAAAAAAATGGGTAACCTTATATAACGTTTACTTTCTGCACATCTAGGAAGGCTTTCCATTAGATATGGAAACATGGCTGGTGGGATTTGCTTCTAATCACTCTTGTTGGGGATCTGTCTAGCTCACATTGATTCATTTCATCCAACAAATGTTCTGTTCAGGGTTGGACTGGGCAGGTGGGATACTGGGAAAAAACCCGGTGAACCCTGCCAACTGAGGCCCACTCACCTAAGATGCTGCTGCAGATGATTTCCAGTCCAGGGTGACCCATTTTGCCCTGTTACAGCTTCAAGGTCAGGTGAATAAAGGTACACTAAACAGCATGTGCAGGGGAAGGGGTCAGAAGTATGGAAAGTGGGCCCTAAATGTGGCTCTGAAGGCCTCCAGGAAAGCTGCCCAGTGGGCCTCAGACACCCTAATCTAAAGCTCTTTCTGTTGGGTTGAGGTCAAGGATTGTCAGCAAAGGTTTGGCCATGTAGTATTTACAGTATATTAAAAGCATCTACAGGCATGGTACCTGTAATCCAAAATGCTCAAGACCTGGGGTTTTCTGGATAACTGATCTTGACATAATTTGGATCTTCATACCTTAAGTCTACTACGAAATCATGTACAACTAAATAAAGCCAATAGGCTGGTTTTGCTTCCAATAAGGATTAATTATATCTTAGTTGGGATCAAGTACAAGCTACTGTTTTATTATTAAAGAGAAGCATTTAATAATTATTAAAAATTTTGAATAAAATCTAGTCTATGGGAGATGGCCATTCCATAATTAGGAGCTTTCTGGATAATGGGTTTCCGGTTAATGAATCCCAAAACAACTATCAACAAACAATTCCATAATATAATAAAAGATATATCAGGTATATGTGTCAAACAAGTTATCAGTAAATGTCAAGTTCGACAACTTTTTATGGTTTAATCGTCCTGTTACAAAATCTACTTCTTACAGGTGATTGCTCTAAAAATGTTTTTCTTCATTGAGCCCTGTAATGAAATCCTGCCTGCCCACTCCTAAAACCAACCCTGACCATAGAGTGGGCAAGAATTTTGCCATATCTAGGATATTCTAGTGTGGTCCTGTATTTGTTTATTTCTGTCTGAAGATAATTGCTGAAAATAGATCCAGCTAATGAAACTTTGATTCCGGAGCGGAATTTAAGATTAGGACGGCGTATGATAAACATGGTCCAATCTATGTGTATATCACATTACACACTAATTAAATCAATTCAAACATGAAAAAAGGAAAAATTTTAATTCACCCCAGGACGCTGATCAAGAGATTCAAATGAATGGCAAATCCTTGAAGAAACACTATTATTTACGCTGTGTACTGTACATGAATCCAGCTGATTTAAAGGGCCCACCATTTAAACATAGCACATTTGAGGGCAATCCTAGTCCCAGCTGTGTCAGCACACTTGGGTATTACAGAGACTTCCTGACCAAGAGTCACATGCTAAAAACACTGTAGACCTGACGATGACACTTGGCAAAACAAATGTCCAGTTGCAGCTGGCGGTTGTTAGACTTTTCTGTGCACTTGCTGGTTCCATAGCACACTGAAGGGTCATCCACAAATTGGGGCAGATTCACCGGGGCAAAGTGGCAGTGGCTAGTGAAAATCCTCTACAAAATCCAATCCGCAGGGACATCGCCAATTCACTAACAGGTGCCGGCAACAATTCGCTAATGAATGGGACTTTCACTAGCGTTCATTTTCACTCTATCACCAGGTAACTTTTCACTCAGGAGTAGTGATGGGCGAATTTATTCACCAGGGGCGAATTTGCAGCGAATTCCCGCGATTCGCAGCTGGCGAATAAATTCGCTAATAGCCAGCGAAATTTCACTTTCCGAAAATTCGCCGGAAAAACGAGTCGCGCGTCGTTTTTTGACGCGCCAAAAACGACGCGGCGCGCGCCGAAAACGACGTAATGCAACGAAAACGACGCTCGTCAAAAGCGTGCCGCGACTCGTTTTGCGAATTTTTCACCAATTCGCGAATTTCTCTGGAAATTCGCAAATTTTTCGCCGAAGCAAATCTCAGGAGATTCACCCATCACTACTCAGGAGGATAGTCGTTGATCCACAAATTCAGTAAAGTTCAGATTTTACTGTACGTTACCTCTTTCGCCAGAGTTGACTTCTCCACCTTAAACCAGGCGAACTTCTAAAACGAAGTGAGATCTTCCTCGATTTTATGTCACATCATATCCTGTCTGCCAAAAAACTCTGGTGACTCTTCGTTTTTTTAAGCGGGATTGCCTGTAAAAGTCCTAACAAACTTTTTTTGGCTTAGCATTTTCCCCCAGGCATTTCAGAACATATGGTACATTCATTTTTTACGTAAGTATCAGATCACTAGTGAATTTTCACTAGGCACAAATGAACGCTAGCGCATCTTCGCTATGAAATGCTGGCACTGCCAAAGTAATGCCAGTGTTAAGCACCCAGGATGCAACTTTGTATATTAGTGAATTAGTGTAGTGGTAGTGACTTTGCGCCCGGTGAAGTGGTGTGAGGTTCGCAAAGCAGTCGCTGTCGACAATTAGTGAATCTGCCCCATTGTGATCATACACATTTTGAAAGTGCCTTGAATAATTTGGTGTTGATCCCAGCCATGTAAACCAATTGTAAGATGCGCCAGGAGATTCTCTAGAGTTCTTACTTCCCGGCGCCTCTCTTCCCGGTTCCCGATATCCTGGTTTTTTTACTACTGCCTGACCCTTGACTACGATTCCTGCTGCCTGCCTTGAACCCTTTGCCTGATTCTTAAGGACTAGTTTCTAGTCTTGTTGGTTTCCACAGCAGAAAGCCCGGGGCCCCTAAAGGGCGTCAGTGAACATCGGAATCCACAGGGTCCACCTGTGCATCTCAAGGTACCCATCACTGTGCAAGGTTCCTGACGTGAACGTAACACCAATAAAGGCTTTTTAAATTGATTCTATGGAAGGTGCTGTGACATCTATTGATACTGATTAAAGTGCCTTCAAAAGGTTCACTTTCCATTATTTCTCCCACCAAGCTTGCATCTCATCCATCCAACCCTTATGAAGGCTTGTTGCCTAATTTCTAGTCCCTGAGAGTTCTCTTGTTTGCCAATCATTACCCGTTTACCAGATTTCCCTGTTCCTTGACCTGGAAGACCTGTTTTTGCTTACCTCCTGTTTTTGCTTCTTCTAGTTTCCCCAGTGTTGCGAGCAGTCTCACCAGTGTTCTGCAAAGCATTTTGCTTTTTTGGTTGGATTTTAATGTTTCTTTTATGCATATCTCATTTACATGACGTGGTTGTCATCACACCCTGTAGAGTCCTGCAGCGGGTCGGGTACCCACGTGTTACCCGCAAAAACCTGCGGTACCTTGCCGGTCGAATTTCGCGGTGCGGGTCAGTGGTTCTGCGGGTCTGGCCGCGGGTCTTCTCAATAGTTAATTACTTCCAATGATGTCCACGTCCAGTTACAATGACAGCACTTCCTGATTCTTGATCTTGATCTTGTCAGTGGGTCGCAGGTTGTGGATAAGGTACTTGCGGGTCGGGTAGCGGGTCCAGGGGGGTAAGAATGCGGGTCGCAGGTCCGGGTTGCATATTTCAGGGTTGCGGATTGCAGACAATTTAGAAAATGCACCATTCATCAGAAAGGCTTACGGTCCAAGTCGCATGAGGTTGTCCTAAAAGGACCATCCTGGTTTTTATCTTTGGAACAGGCACCATTTATATGTCTTTTGTTCTTCTACAGCATCTAATGACATTAATTACTTTGTGAAAGTGAATTTTATCAGCCCAGGAATAGCAGCAGTTTGATTGGATGCATTCATGCAGGAGAGGATTTAATATTCATGTAATATTCTGTTAGTGAGAGAAGGGAATGAGAACAATAATACCATTAGTTAAGCTTTGAAAAAAAGGTATAACATTGTCTATTATCCTCTAAGTGAATTACCATGTGGAGCTCTGTTGGCAAATTTCTTCCCACGCAGTGTGTCTATGATATGGTCACAGTATCATGAAGTAATTGGATTGGCTGTCCCGTATTGAATGGATTTTGATTGGGCAAGAATTAAACCCCTAACCACCTGATGATAAGAATGGCCTGTGTATGGGTATCTTTATCAGCTGTCCAGAAAGAAAGGCCTCCTTGTGAGCTGGGCATTTTGGTTAAAATGAGGACAAACTTTATCAGGAAATTTGGACCCACCTAGATGGACCAAATGGATCAAATAAACCACTGATGCCTCAAGGGAAAGATAAATGGGGGTACACAGAAACCTCTGGTTGCTTCTGCATTGTAGTGCAAATATTGTGGGACACATAAACTTAAAGGACATGGAAAGGCAAAGAAATAAAATCCTATTTTTACTTTCTTTAATGAAAAAGAAATCTATCTCCAATATACTTTAATTAAAAAATGTGTACTGTTTTTATAAGAAACCTGACAGTATGCAGTGACATTCTCCCTTCATTTAGTTCTGTGGAAAGGAATTGTAAGACGGTCCCTAACTTCTGGCAGGGAAACAATCATACTTATGAACAGCAGGGGGAGCCCCTGCCTTACTTACCAGCCATGCAGAACTCAAGCAGCTTTGTTTTTTGATCATTTATGACGATCCCTAAGAAGCCCAGATTACACTGAGCATGTGTATGTAGTCTAGTCTTGCAAAGATGTATAACAAAGTTACAAGATGACAGCCCCCTGTGGCCAACTTTGAAAGCATAAATCATTTGTTTGATTAGGCTTGTGGTGCAGTAAGTTCATGTTTATGTTTAGTATACAAAATACACCATTTCTAACCTTATTCTATTTTACACTTTCCTTGCCCTTTAAAGTGATACTGTCAAAATGTGTCAGTTAATACCGCTACTCCATAGAATAGAGTAGAGCAAACAGATTTCTTTATATTCAGTTTTAAAATCTGACATGTAACTAGACATGTTGTCAGTTTCTCAGCTGCGCCCAGTCATGGGGGCATTTATTTTTAAGAATGTTTTAATATGGTAACCCTTGGAACTTGAGGAGATCATTGCTCAGAATAAAAAGAGCTGTCAAAATCACCAAGGTAACATTAGACGCATTGGCTTCTGGGCAGCCCGATCGTCAACACAGAAGTTGCAGGAAGCAGGAAGCGTCAGTCGGCGATGATGGGTGAATCTACCCAGTTTTGCTTCGACGAAAAAATTCGCGAAACGAGTCGCATCGTTTTAATCGCGTCATTTTTGACTGGCGTCATTTTCGTCGTGTCGCGTCAAAACATGACTAGTTTTTTTTTAGAGAATTTTTGCCAGGCGAATTTTCGCTGGCGTTTCGTGAATTTATTCGCCAGCACCGAATCACGGGAATTCGCTGCGAATTTGCCCCTGGCGAATAAATTCACCCATCACTATATATCTTTGGCCCTGTGGGTTCATTTGAGTACCGGATAGCCCTATTTCTTCATTTTGCAGGAATATCGCTCCCTGGAGCTGGGGGTCTGGGGCTGACGCACCTGCACCACACAATCGACTTGGGACGAGGTTCACTTTTTTTCTGGAGCACCATTTATCTTTTTGTAGCAATGTATTTTTGCAAAACACATCTCCATATTTACTATAAATCGTAAGTTCACGTTTTCGAGAATTGTGGTGAATTTTTTTCCTCGTGAAAATTCTCTGCTAAAAGTTGCCAGTGTATTTCTCCATATAACAGTAGTAGGGAAAATCCTTTAGAGAATTTTAGCCGAATTTTGGTTAGAGAATTTTCACCATGGAGAAAAGTAACATGGAAAGGAAAATGTTGATTGTGATTTAAAAGTGGCTGCTCTATCATTAAAATGGGAGTTCGCCAGCCTGAACCAGGTGGGATACGCTTTAGCGAAAAGAGTAGCGTTCGCACATTGATAAACTAACGGATTTTCATTGGTCAAAATTGACTGGTGGAATGAGTTCTCTAGCGATGAGGTTTTTTTTGCTTCCAAATTGTCATTTTCACCATTTAGTTAATAGCTGATTAAAGCCCCAAGACCTGGGGGTTTCCAGATAATGGATCTTCTGATAATTCAGATCTTCATACCTTAAGTCTACTAGAAAATCATATAAACATTAAATAAAGCCAATAGGCTGGTTTTGCTTCCAATAAGGAAACATTATATCTTAGTTGGGATCAAGTACAAGCTACTGTTTTATTATTACACAGAAAAAAAAAATCATTTTTAAAATTTTGAATTAACTGATAGAGTCTACGTGAGACAGCCTTTCTGTAATTCGGAACTTTCTGGATAATGAGTTTCAGGAAAATGGTTCCCATACCTGTATTGTGATAGTTGTCGAGTTCCTATAGATGGGAGTTGCATTCATCTTTTTGGATCTTTTTAAATCAGTTCGGACTTTTAGAGGTTTTTGGATTTTTTTTTTGCAACCTGTAAGATCTTTGCTTTTGTTTTCTAACTTGTACTTGACCGTTCAATAAATCTCTCTCTCATACTCATATACTCTTATCAAAGAATGTGTACCCTTTATATACGAAACCTGATTGTATGCAGTGAAATTCTCCCTTCATTTACTGCTGTGGATAGGAATTGTCAGACGGTCCCTTACTGCTGTGCAGGGAAACAATCATACTTATGAACAGCAGGGGGAGGCCCCGCCTTACTTCCCGCCCATGCAGAACTCCAGCAGCTTTGTTTGTTTCCCCGTAGAGCAGTTGGTGAGTTGGTGTACAGATTTGTGATTTGCAGATCTGTGTATCGATTTGTATTGGATTTTATTTTTGCCTTTACATCCCCTTTACTGTTTCCAACTCCAGCTGCAGGGACAAAGATCATGGAGCCAGATTTAAACAGATAAACTGGGATTCTATTTGGAGGATTATTTTGCTGCAGCCACTGGTTCTGCAGAATTAGAGAAAGTTTGTATTAAACAATACAAAAACTATAAAATCCACATTAGATTACATGACAACACAGGACCCAGTGCAGTCTGTATATTCTGATTATTAATCAGTCTTGTTGTATCAGCTTCTGGCAGATATTATTTCACTTGTGCTTAGCTTAGCCCAGATCACACTGAGCATGTGCACAGTCTTGGTCTTGCAAAGATGTATAACAAAGTTACAAGATGACAGCCCCCTGTGGCCAACTTTGAAAGCATAAATCATTTGTTTGATTAGGCTTGTGGTGCAGTAAGTTCATGTTTATGTTTAGTATACAAAATACACCATTTCTACCCTTATTCTATTTTACACTTTCCTTGTCCCTTAATGAAAAAATCACTACGTTTTCACAAGAGCAGTAATCCATAGCAACCAATTAAATGTTTTCTTTTAAACAGGTGACCAGTATATGCTACCTGCTGATTGGTTGCTATGGGTTATTGCACCTACCTGGGAAAATTCAGTGTGTTTTATTACAAAACACTGAGCCCCAACAGTCATTAAAGGGGTTGATCACCTTTAAATTAACTTTTAGTATGATGCAGAGAGGGATATACTGAGACAATTTGCAAGTTTTTATTTTTTGTTTTTTTGTTTTTGAGTTAGCTTTTTATGGCAGTTTGCAATTACAGTAATCTGGTTGCTAGTGTACATGTCCCTTAGCAACCATGCTTCGATCCGAATAAAACATTAGAATGTGAATAGGAGAGGGTCTGAATATAAAAATGATTTTACAGAGCATTTGTTTTTTTAGATGGGGTCAGTGACCCCCATTTGAAAGCTGGAGAGAGTCAGAAGATGAAGGAAAATCATTCAGAAACTATGAAAAAATAATGAAGACCAATTGAAAATTTGCATAGAATTGGCCATTCTATAACACACTAAGGGGGTTATTTATGAAAATCCAAATTCATCTGTTTTTTTTTAATTAAAAAAACCACGACTAAACTCCCATACGCGATTTGACCTGATTTATTATTTAATTGGTACGGGTAAAAACTTGATAATATCAAGTGAAAACCTGAATGGTATGATTTTTTAAGGCTTTTTTTTTTCCAAAAATGCTTGATTTTTTCAGGCTTTGCCACAAAACGACATCATTTTTTGGATTTTTGCCTGGAAAGGTCAGATTTTTGGGCTAATTCCAGAGCAGACCACAGAAACTTCAAAATAGGATAGGGACCGCTGCCATTGACTTGTACACAACCTCGCCAGGTCTGAAATGGTGGATTTTCAGATTAGGGCTTTTTGCTGCAATCTCAAAAATTTGAGATTTGCCCCAAAAAGCCAGAGCAGAGTTTAGTAAATAACCCCCTATATGTTAACTTAAAGGGCAAGGAAAGTGTAAAATAGAATAAGGTTAGAAATGCTGTATTTTGTATACTAAACATAAACATGAACTTACTGCACCACAAGCCTAATCAAACAAATGATTTATGCTTTCAAAGTTGGCCACAGAGGGCTGTCATCTTGTAACTTTGTTATACATCTTTGCAAGACCAAGACTGTGCACATGCTCAGTGTGATCTGGGCTAGTGATGGGCGAATCTATCCCGTTTCGCTTCGCCGAAAAATTACCGAATTTCCAGTGAAATTCGCAAATTGGCGAAAAATTCACAAAACAAGACGCATTAACGTTTTCAACGCGCGTCACGTAATTTTCAGCACATGTCGCATTTTTTTTACGCGAGTCTCGTTTTTTTGACGCCAGCTAATTTTCGCTGCCATTTTGAGAATTTATTTGCTGCGAATTCGCACCTGCCGAATAAATTTGCCTATCACTAAAGCAAAGCTGCTTGAGTTCTGCATGGCTGGTAAGTAAGGCAGGGGCTCCCCCTGCTGTTCATAAGTATGATTGATTCCCTGGCAGAAGTTAGGGACTGTCTGCAAATTCCTATCCACAGCACTAAATGAAGGGAGAATTTCACTGTAGACAGTCAGGTTTCTTATAAAAAATTGTTAGACATTTTTTAATTAAAGTATATTGAAGATAGATTTCTTTTTCATTAGAAAGTAAAAATGGTATTTTATTTATTTGCTTTTCCTTGCCCTTTAAATAAGAGAGGGTAGGGTCTGGCTCGGCCCATAAAAGGTGGGGTCCCACCGGGTTTTTTCCCGGTGTCCCGCAAGGCCAGTCCGACCCTGCCCCCTGCAGCCACAGGGTCTGCTTCCTCTGTAGTTACACCCCTGAAGGTATCTCATAATCTCATACTCAATGAATACATACATTCTATTCCTGCTGACAATGCTGGAAACCATGAAGGTCCCTACTGGAAACACATTAATTGCTCAGTGCTTCTGTTTCTTTCTTAGTGAGCCTCGGCAGACTGCTTGGTGAGATATTCTTATCAGCTCTGGACATCCGGGGCTGTTAGGGAAAACTTTCATACGATGTCTCTGTTCGTAGGACTTGACCTTCAACTTGTTGCCAAGGCATATGGGTTTGTTATCAACCTGCAGCTGCACAAAGCTCCAAGCTGCTCTTTTCCTTGGAGAGTACTGGGCAACTGTTATAAACTCTCTTTGGTTCCGAGCCCAGGAATGAAACAATCTGAATAATTAGTATTTTTTATAACGACTCTTTAGGTCTACAAAGTGGCCAAAACATGAGCTACACAAGCTGCTTTAGAAGCTGCTTCCTTGGTGAAGGCATTGCATACACCAGGGTTGCCAAGAGGAGCCCCACCTGCATCTCTGTATCCCCCCAATAAATTGTTATACCCCTCGACATGCCCAATATCTCCATGTGTTTAACACTAATCCAGTTTCTGAACATGAAATTGCAGATAACTGTCCCACCACATGGACAATGTGGATCAGCACTGGCTTATACTATGGTAGAAACACCAGCTCAATATAAAAAGTACATTGAAATGCAGATTGTTGAATAAATTCGGCAGGCGTGAATACCCCGCGAATTGCTGCATTTTGGCTCCAGCTAATAAATTAGCGAAAGTGCAGCGGCATATTTGACCACTCCTATTTTTGTGGTCTCGCCTCCTAATTACCATGTTCATTTTACAAAATTTGGCAGGATATGAACACATTTTTATGTATTATTACAGTTTTGCTAATGAAGGTGAATTGCCCTTTAAGCTGCAAATCACAGTTTCCCCAAGAGACCTGCTTATCTTAAATTGTTACAAAAGTATCTATTCTGGGATCTCTGCCAAATGCCAGTTGAGTTTTAGAAACTTTGTATCTTCTTCTGGGAGTTCAGTGCAGGAGACCAAAGAGACATTTGAGTAACAATCAAGAATGTGGGTTGAGCTGTCAAAAGTGGGACTGTCCAGCTCAAAATGGGTACAGATGGGTCAGTGACCCCCATTTGAAAGCTGGAAAGAGTCAGAAAAAGAATTTGGTTTGTCTGTAGTGATGGGTGAATTTATCCCGGTTTGCTTTGCCGAAAAAATTAACGAATTTCCAGGGAAATCGCAAATTGACGAAAAATTAGCAAAACGAGTCGCGCATCGTGTCGTTTTTGACGCCCGTTGCGTCATTTCTGACTGGCGTTTCGCGAATTTATTCATCGGCAGCGAATCGCGGGAATTCACTGCGAATTCGCGCCTGCCGAATAAATTCGCCCATCACTATTTGTCTGCGTCAAATTCAGTGCGTCACCATCAAATTTGGTGATTTTGCGTCAAATGCAGACTCAGCTCAGAGGCCCAGTTCAGGTATGTCCGTGGCCCGGTAATGAGCCACGACCTGGTGATTGGGGACCCCTGACTTAGCACATAGTCTTCACCTTCATTACAACTTCCACTGCTTTCATCAGATGCTTTTATATTGCCTGTCTGCGGGCTACTCATGCTCCTGTCTGCAGTAATCCCTGAATTTGCTGGATAATTGATTTTAATAATGGGGAAAAAAAAGAATTCATTTCCATTTAGATTGGAAGTAGATCTATAGTGTGAGGAGGGGTTGTATGAAATGGTTTCAATGGCAAAGACATTTCTTCTAAAAGGAAGAGATGAAACGTGCTATAAATCCTCCATTCGCTCCCATATGTTGGTATTTCATACAGGTGTGCGTCTTTTATTATATGTCTTCTATAGGCACAGTATTCACACAAAATAAATTGCTTTGGGCTAGCGTTGGACTGGAGGGTCCGTATCCTACTGGGGCTTGAGCCACAGCCCCCCTGGGCCGTCCTCTCTAGCTGAAACTAAATTCCAGATCCCTCCCCCAGCAACAACCCGTTCTGGGACCCCCTGCAGCAACCTGACACTCCCCAGCTCTTGCCTGTTCTTTAGTTGCAGCCACAATCGTGGGGGGGTGGAGATCAGAAGGGTGTGGGTCTCGGTCGGTGGGACCACGAGGGCTGGGGTCCACCCAGTTTTACCCTGGTGTATTGCCGGCTCAGTCAGACTCTGCTTTGGGCAAAAGGTGCGTATTAACATCAAGCTAAAGGAGAAGTAAAGCCTAAGTAAAGAAGAGTGTATAAATAGTGATGGGCGAATTTATTCGCCAGGGGCGAATTTGCGGCGAATTCCCGCGATTCGCTGCTGGTGAATAAATTCGCCGAAAAAACGAGTCGCGCGTCGTTTTTGACGCGACGCAACGAAAATGACGCGACGCGACGAAATCAACGCAACGCAAACGCCGCGACGCACCAAAGTTGATGCGACGCGCGTGAAAAGCGGCCCGCGACTCGTTTCGCGAATTTTTTGCCGTTTCGCAAATTTTTCGCCGATTCGCGAATTTCTCTGGAAATTCGCGAATTTTTTGGTGAAGCGAATCTCCCGAGATTCGCCCATCACTATGTACAAATGTTGTACATGATGTTTTGTGCTTGTGTACCAGCCCGCAGCAACCACAGCCCTTTAGCAGTAAAGATCTGTGTCTCCCCAGTAGATGCCCCAGTAGCTCCCCATCTTCTTTTCTACTGATTCACTGATTCACATGCTCTGTGCTGCTGTCACTTACTGAGCTTAGGGACCCACTCACAACAGTACACATAGGGGCAGATTTACTAAATTCAAAGTTCGATCAAATTTTCGAAGACCACTTCGACCAGTGAATTTTGAAAATTCGATCGAATCGAATGATTCGAATGTTTGGAACAAAAATCTATTCGAATATTCGACAGTCGTAGTTCTTTCCCTTTAAATTTTTATTCAACTGCCTATTTTGCCAGTTTCAACCTACCAAATTGGATTTCAAAAATTTTGATTGAATAAAAAAATTCGATCGAATGGTTCAAAGCGATCAATCGAATTTTTATGTTTGATCGAATTGCGGTCGCAGATTTACTAAGGGTCGAATTCGAGGGTTGAAACCCCCTAATAATTAGGGAATAAAAATCCTTCAAGTTCGACTTCGAAGGATTGTTATTCCCTAACTATTCTCATGGTCGAATTCTAGGGGTTTTTAACCCTCGAATTCGACCCTTATTAAATCTGCCCCATAGTGTCATAGAAATATAGTCACAATATACAGTAGAGATATAATATAAAAGTTCTGATACATACTTGATTAGCTATTCATTCCGATTCCTGTTGCATGGGAACATGGAAACCAGTTTATTCTGCATTATAATTCATTTATACTGGCAGCTTAGTGTCCCACAGAACCCTAGAGCACACTGAGCATGTGCAGTGCCACTGACTCTCGAAAGATAGGCTACAAAGATCCAAGATGGGGAATTTCTGGGGACAACTTTACAAACCTTGATCATTACTATGGCAGTTATTAGTTGTAGTTATGGGAGAATCTTTGGTGTTTTGCTTTGCCAAATTCTTTGCAAATTTCTAGAGAAACAGCGAAATACTGCCGCGTCTCGTTTTGGATGCAGGCGTCTGTTTTTAGACACGGGCGCACATTGCAGGCGAAATTTTACTGGTGTTACGCGAATCACAGGAATTTTCTCTAGAAATTCGCGAATTTTTCGGCGAAGCGAATCGCGGGAGATTCGCCCATCACTAATGGCAATTTCAAGATTTGAAAAATAAGCTCCTTGGTAGTGATGGGCGAATCTCCCGAGATTCGCTTCGCCGAATTTTTCGCGAATTTCTAGAGAAATTCGCGAAACGGCGAAAAATTTGCGAAACGAGTCGCGGGACGATTTTGTCGCGCGTCGCGTCAATTTTGTCGCGCGTCTGTCGTGCGTCGAGTCAACTTTGACGCGTCGCGTCGTTTTCGGCGCGTCGCGTCAAAAACGCCGCGCGACTGACGCGCGACTCGTTTTCAGCGAATTTTCGCCAAGCAAAATTTCGCTGGTGATTCGTGAATTTATTCGCCAGCGGTGAATCGCGAGAATTCGCCGCGAATTCGACCTAGGCGAATAAATTCGCCCATCACTACTCCTTGGTCTTCTGGGGTACCGGTACGGGGCCTATTATCCAGAATACTTGGGACCTGGGGTTTCTGGATAAGGGATCTTTCCATATTAAGGGACTGTTTTATCAAGGGCTGAATAGTACATACAAATTTGAATTTTCAAGTTTCAAAATTCACACACATTTGAATTTTAATCCCCTATACGAATGTAGATTTGAATGTAATTTGAATATTCGCCACCTTAAATCTGGTGAGTTCATGTACAAGGCAATGGCAGAGATTTTTTGAGCCATTTGGAGATGTTACTAGCCTTCCTGAAATTTGTGGGGGTTTTTCGGGAGAAAAACTTGATTCATGTCCAATATTCGATCTAATGTTTCCAACCTGAAAATTTTAATCGTCTTAGATTCGTACTCGATTCATATCAAATACGATTCAAATTTTCAGGTTGGAACCATTAGATCGAATGTTGGTCATTGAAATTTTTTCTTAAATAACCTCCCAGTCAAAATTCACATAAATTCGAAATTCGACTTTTGATAAATGGGCCTCATTCAAACATTACATAAACGCACTAGGAGTGTTTTGCTTCCAATAAGGATTAATTATATCTTAGTTGGGATCAAGTACAAGCTACTGTTTTATTATTATTACACAGAAAAAGGAAATTATTTTTAAGGGGCAGATTTATAGAGGGTCGAATTGAAAATTTTAATTTTTTAAATTAGAATTTTGAGTTTATTCTAGTGTAATTCGTATAGGGAAAAGTCCAAATTCGATGAAAATTTTGAAAAAAATTTGAAATTCGAAATTTAAAAATTTATCATGTACTGTCCCTTTAAGTATAAGAATTTGACTATTTGTCATCTAAAACATTTGTGTTTTAGCCTACAGGGGGCCTCCTACAATCAATTTGGAGCCGTTTAGTGGACTTTTAAAAAAAACATTTTCAAAAAATATATATTTTTTTAAATTTGAAAAATTCAATTTGAGTTTGCAGGTCAATCTTATTGATCTTAAAATTGAATTTTTCATAAATTTCGATTGGTCTTTTTTTGAATTTTGAAGTTTATGGGAGTTTTTTGAAACTACCTGCCCCCAAAAAAGTCTGAATTATTTGATTACAATCTAGTCTGTAGGAGATGGCCATGCTTTAAATTCGAGCTTTCTGGAAAACAGGTTTCCAGATAATGGATCCCATACCTGTATAGCATGTTCTGTACGGCAAAGGAATCACAAAGACGTCTCCTTGGTTAATCAGATTCCCAAATTGTGGGTCACAGATTGTTTTGTTGTGAATCGTTGTCTCATTTGTGATTTCGTGCCAGGAATCATTTCACGCCGACCCCTATCAGCACAAAGATGATTGCGGAGGACTAAGCAATAAAACTACAGCCGGTTGAGTGTGATTGAAGGTCAAGTAAAAGATGTAACATTAATAGAAACGTGTGTTTATGCGCCGTATAGCTGTGTGCCTTTACTTTTTAACTCTTTCTCTTTGGTGAGTTTAGAAAAGGCGGAAAGCCATGTAACACGACTCTCTTGTACATGTAATGTCATGTAACCAGGTACAGGTGTGGGATCTATTATCCAGAATGATTATCCAGAAAATTCCTGTAATTTGGATCTCCATAACGTAAAGGGGCTGTTCACCTTTAAATTAACATATAGGGGCTAATTCACTAACCAGCGAAAATGCGCTAGCGTTGCCTTCACTAACGTTCGCCGCACTTCGCCAGGAAAATTTTCGCCAGCGCTATGCAAATTCACTAAAGTGCGAAGTTTCGATCAGGTCGGCGAACAGTAAGGTAGTTGCGCTAGTGTTACTTCACCAGGCAAAGCGCATTTACGCTAGCGAAGCCTAATTTGCATACGGCGTGAATTTCAAAGTCTAATAGAAGTGTATGTTCCAGCCACTACATTCCACTACACAAGCCCAGGAAACCTTTAATAAATAAAATAAAGTTATTGCCCTACATGTGCCCCCTGTATAGTTGTGTTGCCTTATGTTAGGAAATGTAGGGGGGAAGGAGGGTAACCCCCCAAAAAAATTGTGATCTTTTTCAGACTATCACCCTAAAAAAGGTAAAAGACGCCAGCGTTTTTTTGGGACTTAGAAAAAATGTAAATTTTTTTTTCAACCTCCTATCTATTGTATTGAACTTCGCCTGGTCTGACCTGATGAAGTAACGTCTAGCGTAAGTGGTAACGTTCAGTAAAATGCTCATCTTAGTGAATTAGCGTAATTATGATCCTTCGTCAGTGCGAAACTTCGCCTAGCGTAAGGGTGCAAAGTTGCGCTCGTCCATCTACTTCACTAGCGAAAATTCGCCAGACTCGGTGTTAGTGAATTTGCGAAGTTACTAAATGATGTAACGCTGGCGAATTAGCGCTAGCGTTAGACGTTTCGTGCTTTAGTGAATTTGCCCCATAGTATGAAGCAGAGAGTGATATTCTCGATTCGATCAATTCAAGTTTTCAGTTTGCCTGACTCAAACCCTCAGAATCGGGTTTTAGCCGTTTAAGTTTTTTTTTTCTAAAATAAAATACCATTCGAGTTTCCAGGTCATTTGAGTTCGTTTGAGGTAAAAAAAAAAAAACCTTTAATGACTGATGGGACGAATTTGCACCGAATTTTGGTGTTTCACCGCTGGCGAATAAAAATGTCGACGCCAGCATCAATAGTTTTTTTACACTGGTGTCAAGTTGGACACCAGCATCAAATTGGGCAAAATAGGCGCACCCCAAATTGTCGCTGGCGTCAAAATCTGTGTTTTCGGTGAAACTAAACGAAATTCGCCCATCTCTACCTTCGATTAAATCAGCCCCAACGTATGATATAGAGAGTGATATTGGTTTTTATTATTTGTGGTTTTTGAGTAGTAGGTTTTTGAGCATGCCACAAATTTGCAGATAATTTCCACGTTTCGCCACTACGGATAAATTCGCATATCTCCCGCGAAAATTTGCCATCAGTGATTGGTGGCACATGCACAGTAGGATGCATTTGGCAGTTGCTACTACTGTACATGTGCCCGAAATTCACAAAGTTAAACTGGCGAACTTCATGAACTTCGGGCGCATGTGCAGTAGTTCCAACCGGCAAATGCGTCCTATTGCACAAGCGCCCCCGGAAGAAGAAAGAAGAAGTTGCGGCAGAAGATGGCATCTGTGACCCTGCATGAAGGGACCTGCGCTTTGGGGTAATATACAAGTTAGGGGCAATAGAGGAGCCTATGGGGGAGGGGTTTAACGCAGGCGGGGTTGAATTCCCATTTAAGTCAATGGTACAATTTTGATGCAACAATTTTTGTACAACTCCTTCGACAACTCTTTTGTCCAAATTCATGAAAGTCCATTTTTTTCCATGGCGAATTTTCATTGAAGTTTATCAAAAACATTCATGGAGCTGTGAATCCATGGCCGCCATATAAATTTGCCCCCATCACTAGCCATGGGTATACTAAAGTCACCTTGAAAAAAGTTGCTGCGGAATAAAAGGCCATTGACTAAAATGAATTTCGCAAACGTTCACAGTTTCAGAATTTTTTTTCCTTTGTTTTGCGAATTTTTCATGAAATTCTAAAACAGGACACGTTTGCTTATCAACTAGAGAGTTTAGAGCCAGTGATGAAGACATTGGGGGTTATTTTCTAAAATATGAATGTATCTCATATTTTACAGAGCTATGAAATAAGTTGGCACTATAGAAATACATGTTAATAATAATAATAATAATAACATTTTATTTAAAAAAAACCACAACCAAACTCCCATGCCTGATTTTAGAGTATTTATTAATAAAAAAAACAACCCTTGATTTAATTGGATTGTGTAAAAACTTCATCGTTCGAATTTCCCGAATTGCAAAAATTTTTGTTGATATAGGTTCCTCTCTAGTGATCGGCGAATCTAGGCAGATTAGCTTTGCCGGAAAATTGGCGAAAAATTCACAAAACAGCGCGTCTCGTTCTTGAAGCACGTCACATCATTTTCGTCGCGTTGCCTCGTTTCCGACGCACGTCGTGTCGTATGTGGCGCGTCGTATTCGCTGTGTCGCATCGTGTTCGGCGTGCGTCACGTCATTTTCGGCACGCGTGTCTCGTGTTTTTTTTTTTTGTTAGGCGAATTTTCACCAGCCGAATTTTTGCAGGTGTTTTGCAAATTTATTCGCCGGCAGCGAATTGCGTGAATTTGCCGCAAATTTGCGGCTGGCGAATAAATTCGCCCATCCCTATTCCTCTCCCATTGAGTTAGACTGGCCCTCGACAAATCTGAGATGGTGGATTTTCATATTTGGGCTTTATGCAGCATCTGGGTATAATAAACCTTGAAAACTTTTAGTTTTTTTCCTCTATAAATTTGAGGGGGTTTTTTTTGTAAAAAAAAAACAAAAATTTTTCAAGATGTTGACATTCAGATTTTAGCAAATAATCCCTGTAAATTTGAGGATATGAATGAAAAATATAAATGTTCCCTAAACAGGACTATGTGCTTATAGGATGAGAGTGTACAAACTCCCTCCTGCAATTAGAATCTTCAAAAAGGGCATCATCTGAGTAAAAAGTTACGTTCAGTTTTTCAGCTCATTAAAGCAGCATCAGACTGGGGGGTCCAGGCCCACTGGGACTGCCATCTCAGGGTCCCCACATCACCCTCCATGTGTACTGCTGGCCCAGTCTGGCCCTCTTTTAAATTCTCTTTGACTGAACTTAAAGGATGGGATTGATACAAGGTGTATTTTTAAAGATATTCTGTCATGATTTTTATGGTGTAGTTTTTTTTTTAAATGACACTGTTTACACTGCAAATAATTCACTCTACAATATAAAATTTAATTCCTGAACCAACAAGTGTATTTTTTAGTTGTAATTAGTGATGAGTGAATTTATTCTCCTAGCTCGCATTCACAGCAAATTCCTGTGATTCGCCACTAGCGAATAAATTCGTGAAATGGCCGTGAAAATTCACCAGAGAAAATTCGCCGGCATCAATTTCCGATTTTCACAAATTTTTCCTGAAAACATTTGAAATTCATGAATTTGTAGTGAAAACGTTGGAAATTCACGAATTTATAGTGAAAAGTTCGAAATTCACAAATTTATAGTGAAAACGTTTGAATTTCACGAATTTAGTGAAACAGTTAAAAATTCACAAATTTATAGTGAAATTGCTTGAAATTCCCGAATTTATAGTGAAGTAGTTTGAATTTCACTATTTTTCAAGAAAACGGTAAAATTTCAAGAATTTTTTGTGAAAACAGTAAAATTTCACAAATTTTCATGAACTTTCCGATTTCGCTATTTTCACAAATTTTTCACCATTTTGGGAATTTCTCTGGAAATTCGCAAAAAATTTGGCGGAGTGAAATGCCCAAGATTCGCCCATCACTAGTTGTAATATTGATGTGTAGGTGCATCTCAGGTCATTTTGCCTGGTCATGTGCTTTCAGAAAGAGCCAGCACTTTAGGATGCTCCTACTCTCCTACTCAATGTAACTGAATGTGTCTCAGTGGGACATGGATTTTACTATTGAGTGTTGTTCTTAGATCTACCAGGCAGCTGTTATCTTGTGCAGCTGCTGGGGGGATGAAATCACTCCAACTTGCAGTACAGCAGTAAAGAGTGACTGAAATTTATCATAGCACAAGTCACATGGCTGGGGGCAGCTGGGAAACTGATAAAAAAAGAATGTTTAGAATGTTATAGAATTACTAATTCTGAGCAACTTTTCAATTAGCCTTCATTGTTTATTTTTTTATAGTGTATGCATGTATAATTTTGTTTTCAAAGCTCAGCTAAAGGAAAAATATACCCCGAAAATGAATACTTAAGAAACAGATTTACATCAAATTAAGTGACACATTAAATAATTTAAGTGGTATGTATATTTAAGTAAATATTGCCCTTGAACCACCATTTGGTGATGGTCTGTGTGCTGCCTCAGAGATCACCTGACCAGAAATATTTCAACTCTAACTGTAACAGGAAGAAGTGTGGAAGCAAAAGACACAACTCTGTCTGTTAATTGGCTCATGCAACCTAACTTTATAGTTTGTTGGTATGTTTGTGTGCACCGTTGAATCATAGGATCCCAGGAGGCTGTCCTTATTTTTTTAAATGGCAACTTTCTATTTATGATTACCCAATGGCACATGCTACTAAAAATATATATTATTATGAAAATGGTTTATTTCCATGAAGCAGGGTTTTATATATGAGCTGTTTTATGCAATATCTTTTTATAGAGACCTACATTGTGTATAGTTTTCCTTTAAGGAGCCGCAGCGCTGTACAGTGCATAGAAGTACAATATATATAAGTATACGTGGGGAAGACAAATCACATAATAAATATATAATGAATCTACCACTATGTGGTAAGAGACATAGTGGGAAACCTTCTTTTGGCCCGGAAACCGGAGTCGTGTTCGAAAATTCGAATTTTCACTTTGACCCTATTTGAAGCTTAGCAAAGCAGCCCCTAAATGTTAACTCAAAGGTGAACAACCCAGGTTCACTAAAGCGCGAAGCGTCTAACGCTAGCGCTAATTCGCCAGCGTGACGTCATTTCGCAACTTCGCAAATTCACTAACACGGACTCTGGCGAATTTTCGCTAGCGAAGTAGATGGACTTGCGCAACTTCGCACCCTTACGCCAGGCGAAGTTGCGCACTGACGAAGGATCGTAAATTCGCAAATTCACTAAGATGAGCATTTTCCTCTACATTAGCACTTACGCTAGACGTTACTTCATCAGGTCAGACCAGGCTAAATTCAATACAATAGATAGGAGGTTGAAAAAAAAATGTTAGATTTTTTCTAAGTCCCAAAAAAACGATGGCATATTTTAGCATAGTCTGAAAAAGATCGATTTTTTTAGGGGGGTTACCCTCCTTCCCCCCTACATTTCCTAACATATGGCAACACAACTATACAGGGGGCACATGTAGGGCAATAACTTTATTTTATTTATTAAAGGTTTCCTGGGCTTGTGTAGTGGAATGTAGTGGCTGTAACATACACTTCTATTATAAGTTAAAGTTCCCGCCGTATGCAAATTAGGCTTTGCTAGCGTAACAGCGCTCTGCCTAGCGAAGTAACACTAGCGCAACTACGCTACCGTTCGCCGACCTGAGCGTAAATTCGCACTTTAGTGAATTTGCATATTGCTGGCGAAAATTCACCTGGTGAAGTGCGGCCAACGCTAGCGAAGCAAACGCTATCGAATTTGCGCATCTTAGTGAATTGGCCCCTAAGAATAGCCAAAGGAATACAGTAAAAGGTGTAGGCTCGTGTGAGTTTTGTGACTAGGGTGGGGGGCCCCTTAATTGACAGCCCCAGGGGGGGCTGACACCCCAGTCCGACACTGCTTATACGTCACTCAAGGGATCACTTAAAACGTATTAAACATAAACAGAAATAAACTTCTTTGTGAAAAAAAATGAGCACTGCACATATATGTTTGTGCCAATGACTTTTACTGTATATTTAACAAATTCAGGGAAATAGCTTCAGGGGTTTCTGGGATACTGACTGCAGGTTGTCCCTAGGGATGCCTAGGTGTAGAAACAGATACTTTGCTAAAAATAAAGAAGAAAAAGGTCATCTAGGTCTATGGCAGTTCTAAGGAAGACGCTCTACACCAAGGGGCAGATTTACTAAAGTCAC
>CM044433.1:180165088-180175231 GCA_024363595.1 Xenopus borealis | reverse complement strand
AGTGAAGATTGGTTGAGATTTGTGGCCTGGAGTGCTTATTTGCCAGCCGATCAGTCAGAAGCCAAACTAGAAGCTATAAGGCCCCTATCACACTTGTCAAAGGGCACAGGGTCAGTTTGTTTGTTGAGAGGCAGATAAGGAACGCTAAACAATGGCTTTGTTTAGGGGAAGGGTTGGAAGTTCAACTAAACAAAAAAAAACACTTTGAATTAGTGCTTTCTAAAGCCCAGAATCATTTCCCATAGATGCCAATGTAATTTATCAGACATTTTTGGCCAGTTATTGATCTGCAATATCCTGTCCATGTTACATTCCTATCTGTATCCTGTTATTAGTTTAACGATTTGCCCATTTTTATGGCGTGCTAGCTATTACAAACCAGCTTTGAGATTTGAGCACATGCAATTTACCAGCAGCTCGGGGAAAGCATCTCACATTGATTTTGCTCCTACAATTCAACATATTGCAATGAGTTTTTTTTTAATGTTCTGCAAAAAAATGCCGAAGGGAAATGGAACTTTAAATAAAGTCTCGATGGAATTTAAGATATAGCAGCTTTTCATGTCAAGCCATCTATACATTATTTTATTTGCTAAGCTTGTCTTTCTTTTTTCTCTTCAATTTATCAATTGTGCAAAATGGATGCAAAATTGAGTGTATTGATACTATTGAGAAAGGTTCTTGTCTCTAGGGCTGGAGGTAGGGACGGCAGCAAAGGCGGCATGCCTACAACAGTGGTGGCAAGCTGGGGTGGTTTAGTTGTATCCAGCATCAGACTGGGGAAACCATGGCCTACTGGGGCTACAGTATCTGGCCAAACACCCCCAAGGCCCTCTCCACCTCCCCCTCTGCTCCCCAGTACCCGCGACAGCACTTATCTCTTCTCTCTGCTCTTCACGATTGAGGCATCGGGGAGTTCAGGGAGCACACTAATCTAATGCAGCCATGGGAAGCAAGTCTGGATTGGTGGGACCCATGAAAGTCAGGGCCCACTGGGTTTTTTTCCTGGTGTTCCTCTGGCCCAATCCAACCCTGGTTGTATACAGGGAGGGATTAGTGCTCAGCCACGGAGAGACAGATGAATGTTAGGGGTTGCCTCAGATACCCTTTATCAAATGTCTGTATAATAAGAATTGCATGGACTGGCCCAAAAAACAATTGGGTAGAGCAGGTTTTGGCATAGTCCAACTTTACGTTAAAGAAGTGGAGGTGAGTGGCAGGCCAAACTCTGAAGCTTATATTTACGCCCCACCACCTTCTATTGACATTAGAAAAGAGCGTGCTGGGTGCAGATATACAAGTAATGAGGAAACAGTGGGTTGGGTTACTTTCAGGTCAGGATAAGGTGGGTCATACCTGGGCCTTTTTATCTCTGACAAGGATCGTCATTAGTGACCAATCTAGCATTCTGGTCTCATAAGATATATAATTCAGATATAAATATTGCAGATGAGCTTGAGCCACTAGGGGTAATTCTTCAATCCAACCTAGTTATTGGCTAAATGCAGCTCTCAACCTGATCAGTGTCAGGGATCACTTGATGAAGAACCTGAAGGGTCAGTATCTTACCTCACTTTAACCCTGAGCTATTTAATACTCAAATTCTATACGATCTTAGAATTACTAGGGTTTCTAGATTAAAGGATTCTTAGTGACCAGAACAGAAAGAAAGGCCAGTGAATGGTCTAGGACTCTAGGTGAAACCCAACCAGTTCCGAGGGTAGGAAGTGTTTATAGAGTCAAGAGCCCGGTTGAAGCAGTGCAAAATAAGATAAGGAAAAAGATCAGAAGTTACAGCATTGGCCATAAATGTCTAATCTGCAGCCTTCCACTTGGAGGTGGTAGATCAAGAAGATGAGAAGGGTGGAGATCCTTTTAACAGAACCTCAAGCTGGATCACCATTAGCTATTGTTCATCTTTCAGTGATTCCTACAATTGGGCACTCTTAATGAGATTAAAGTTATAGAATAACCCAGTGCAATTTTGTCTTCTCTTCATTGATAATTCTCTTCCTGTATGAGAGACTGACTGATGTGCTCAAACCTTCTACTGCATCAAAGATAATGCCTGTGGTGCCCTCTACTGGGCAGCAGATATATCCTGATCCATGTTTATTTTTGTAAGTGGTCTGTAGAATTCAGAAATTTAGAAATTTTTAAATTTTAAATTTAGAACTGAATGGGATGTACAAATCATGGCTTAAAAGGCTTTAAAGGGGAAGTTAACATATCTGTCATTTAATATATTGTGTACGAAAGTGGCAATAGTAACAATATTAAATATGTTCTTTGGTTTTTCTTTGTGCAACGGTGATAAACTACCCTCCCCATGAAAATGCTGTAACATACAGCAGTCAGAGCAGAAAACATACCATAGCTTTTTTATACAGGAGACTTAGATTTTTCCAGTGCATGACAGGTTGGGTAAATAGCAAATGTCCATCTTTTACACTAATAATTAGGGGGGCTGTAGCCTACCATATGACATTATTGGCCTTACATAGGTCCACACTTTCGGCAAGGTTTCTTGACCAACTACTTTAGGTAGTTGGACAAATCAGGCTGATCTGTTCCTTCAGCCCCTGCTTCCAAAATCAGGGGACATTGGTGTCAATGGGGACCAATTGAGCATCTACCATACTCACTCTCTGATGCAGGCTTGATTGGATTTTCCTGCTTTCTTTATACAGATATTGACTAGGGAGGCAGTCATTTTGGCTTTATGTATTGGGCAATGAGCGGGTTGCTGCCTCAAGTCAACAGTGGCCAAATTGGCAGTTAGTATTATCTTGTATCTGGCCAGTTGCAGGCTTTATATGTTGCATATATATATATATATATCATCCTTGAAAAAGGTTCCCAGGCGGAACCGAAACGTCGGACTGTAATATGTGTGTACAATAAATACACTTTTTTCATCTCATCAAACGAGTGCTGATCCCTGGGGAATTTTCTACATGAACATATTTGGATTGTGCACCCTCCTTTAAAGGTTTGTTTGGAGTGCTGGCACTGTGGGACTTTATATATATATATATATATGGAGGCAGGTGGCAGTATTCCTAGCACATAACAAATTGAGCAGTAGCATGGCTGGAGTTAGGTGAGGAGCTCAAAGGATGTGGCCTATGGAACATCCACTGGAACCATGGTTACAGCTAAGCCCTAATTAATGAGCAAATGTAATATATCTTGGTAGATTAGGCCAACTTAGCAATATTTTGGCTGTGGGGCCCAGTAATATCTAGGTAGGCTTCTGGATGTTAGTGACCCTTCTCTAAAGTCACCTCCATGATAATTATGGCACACTAATAGCTAACACCATCACAAATGCATAGAGCTAAATTAATACCAGAAAAAAGGCAAAATTGATTTATTTGTGTCATTCACGTTTATTTGTGGTGCTTATACCCCCCCCCCGGGAACAGATAGCTCTGCTGTTAAATAAATCACTGGAGTCTAGACATACGTGGCTGCTGAATACTTATTCATTCAAATGATAACAGCTACAGAGCGAATGCATTAACCTTGTCACTGGTGAAGGAGCGGACATCACCTCACATGTCCTTATGGCTGATCTGATCCTCTAGCAGGTCCATGACTTGTTCTCCAAAATTACTCAATTAACTGACCCTTTTCTCTACAAGCTTGACATGTTTTACTGTCTATAAAGGACCTCACCACGTTCTCAATGCTATTCTTACGGCTGTTGGCTGTTATTTGTTAAATACACATCAGAATATAGAAACCACTGGCAGGGAAATTTTATTATAGGGGAACTAAAAGCCCTAACTAACTGACTTGGTATTACATAGGGCTATTGCCCCAGTTCCTCTAGTACAGTTGCACATCAGATTCCCTCCACAAAAACCTTGCCAACCCAACAGGTTAAGCTAAAGTTCTAGAAACCTATGAGATCTTTGCTTTCAAACAGGTGACCAATCAATGCTACCTGCTGACTGATTGCTATGGATTCCTGGCCCTGGTACAGACATTTATTGTATATTTCCGCCCCACACCTTTTTTTTTACCCATGAGCCACATTCAATTGTTAAAAGAGATGAAGAGTAACACAAGCATGAACAAAGTTCCTGGGCTGCCAAATGAGGGCTGTCATTGGCTATTGGTAGCTCAAATTACAGCCTACAGGAGAGAATGTTTGGCAGGACACCTGGTTTTTATGCAACCAATACCTGCCTCCAAGCCAGAAATTCAAAAATAAGCATCTGCTTCGAGGCCACTCAAAGTAGGTGCAACATCCAACATCCAAGGGATTGATGAGGAGCAGTTTTCTCATGAGCCACTAGTTGAGGATCACTGTATTGGGGTATTTGCTGTCAATAAACCAACTAACATGGCATCTACTAGGGTTGCCATCTTGCCAGTAATTAAAAGAACTAAATAAAACTTATAAAAACTTATAAAGGACCATATTTTTTCCAGAAAAGGTGCCAACCCTAACAACTACTAACCCTTATTGACATTTATATTTTGTACACCACCCCTAAATACCATCCTTCCATACCTAACCTTCATTATGACTTGACCATCAGGAGTTTCATGCCCTCATATTCTTATACTCTTCGTCGCTGTACACTTTTAGCTCCACCACCCCTTTATAAAATGGAGCAGCTTATGACCAGATCAGATACTTTATAGGGATATTGCTTGCTGATTCCATGTTATATACCTAGCGCAGGCTTCACGTTGAGATTTTACGGTTAAGTCAATATTTCTGGTTGTGTGGGTGTCATTTTCATTCACATTTTAATTTGCCTCTGCAGGGAGAAAAAAGAGCAGGGAGTTGTAAAATAAATCAGGGCTCCAAAAAAGAAATTGTTTTATTGTTTCGCTTTCTTACTGTCTCATCAGCACTTATCTGGCTCAGGGTTTTTTCTTGTTGGAAATTAATGACTTGTCTTTCATGCAAGTGAGGGGGGGGGAAAGACTCTCTTGCACATCTAATGTATATGCAGCTGTGATACTGAGTCAAAACGACTGTACTCAATGTACTGTTCAGTCAAATGAAATGAAATGAGAACTGATATGTTCTGGATGGTGACAGTCCCATTGACTTGACTGGTCATATAGGGCATCTAAGACTGATGCAGGAGATGCCAATAAACCCTGATAGAAGGCCTCAGATATGAGATAGACTTTCCCTTCAAGCAAAACCTCAGCAACCCTTGCAGAAATGCAAATGATAAAAAGGGCTATACATCTAAAGTCAAAAGAGCATTTCAAGACCTTGCACAACTTTCCACAATAAAATGTTTCATTTAGACACATATGCGCAGTGTAGGCTTGCCATCTTTTCTTACCTTAGAATCCTAATAGGGTGCGGCCCCAGTGATGTCAGAAGTGGACTGTATATATATATATATATATATATATACATGTTTCCAATATTTACACTGCGACATGCAATCAATGTGTAGTTTTATTCAATATCTAGAAGAAAACTGCACATCGATTGCACATTTCAGTGCAATTTGGAAATATTGCGCTCTTTGTACATAGCACCACCTACATACAAATCCTACATCAGCTCCACAAATGGATTAAAGTTTTGTTCAGAATTGTAGGGCTGTATCCCGTGTAGAGCTCCATATTGCACATGACTCTGCCCCTAATAAAGACACTAATGCACAAGGTTTCACACAGCTCCGTGTTTATACATACCGATTAGATTTACCACTGGCGTGTGGCGAATCCCTGTCAAATATGCCCCATTATTTTCAATTAGAATGTTCATCGGCCTCTAATGCAGTAACTAACATGCTCCGCTCCTTCTCATTTGTACGGACGACATCATAAATTATTGAACTGGATCTGATTTATGGTGATGACTGCGCCACTGCCAACTGTTCTCTCGCGTCGTAGTGAGAGGGGCCTCATCACTAAATTCTAAATATAAAGACAGTTTTTGCTATTTCTGGCTCATTTCTTAGTTTAAAATAAGAATTCTCAGTATACTCTCTGCCCCTCTGAGTCAATGGGACTTTTTTCTTTAATACAAAACATAAAGTGTAATTTTATCCTCAATACAAAAAGTTATTTTTCAGTGAGTCATCTATCCTCAATGCCCACCTACACTTAGAATCAGCACTAGGTTCATCAGGTCTGCCACAGGGATTACATGCCCCATACTACCAAGTTAGCAGGGGCCTCCAATTATCAACTCATTGGTTATCTGGGCCCATGCCAACTTGAATGAGCCCCAATGGAAAACAATGGCCTTAGCACTCATGACCACCCCTGATCCACCCACCATTATGCAGAAACCCTCCCATACACCACACAAACCCCATCCACACTCCTGCAAGCCTGCCCCCTCACAACATGTGAATGGTACTCATAAGGGCACCTGACTGCAATTTTATTTTGAACCCCAATGAAGGAACCATGTTGACAGGCATGTTGATGACCCAAAGGCAGCAGTTCATCAACATTTTTTATGTTCTTGTAATATTCGAAGATGAATACATCCAATTGTACTGTGTCACCAAAATCCAATCCAATTAAATGGGCTGAGCAGCAAATCATGGCCGATCCAATACAATGTAATAAACAGACAGTGCCGGGGCTCGTAAATATCCGATCCTTACGGGTAAATTACAATCTCTCCAATCAGGAGTGCTGACTGGGTATAACGTCGCATATCATTTAATATTTTGACCAGTAAGCAGATAAGTGTATTGTTCAACCATGTTACTTGAAGCTGACCTCTGAGGTTTCTGGTGGCTTAACCCAATGCCTGACATGATGCTTTCTCCATTGGTACAAAACGCTAGCGTAGAAAAGACCAGTGATGCCCAATACTGCCCCTGGCTTGTGCCGTTTCATCAAGAAAATGAACACTTCCGCCTTTTTGGGTCAAAGTCTGTGCAATGTGGACAGTAATAGGTGGACACCATTAACGTCAATATCTTGAGTGGCATAAGTCAGTATTGGCATCTTCTTTATTGATAATTCTTCTCCAAACAGCAACCCTACAATATGATATTACAATATTATATATTCTCCATAGGGTTGTTTATGATTCCCCCAGGCAGAAGTGCACAAGAACTCCCTTTAGTGTTCATTCAAGCAGCAATCTTCCTTTTATTCGCCCATGTTAGTACAGCCAAACGCATTTCATGCCATAACGTTTCCTCATAGAGCTTTTGGTGTGACTGGGAGTACTGTCCTTCTTTCTGTTGGGTGAGTGCCCAGACCAAGATATAGGTCACACCTGGATCCCCCTGAGTTGCTTGATAAGTTTCTTGAAGGTGAAAATGCTGCTCAATTGACCAGTAAAGTGTGCACTCTTGCACTTCCGCCTGGGAGAATAATTAATAATGTCAAGCAAACAGATAATCGTTTATTTAATTCTGTCATAATTAGTAGCCTTTCCTTCCCTCGATTCTCCCATTCTGATGTGCTTGATGACTCTTTCGGATTAGGGCCCCTTCCAGATAAACATCCTACATGTGCCGAGGTGATTGTGAGCTAATGAGGTTTAGAGCTGCTAATAATGAGGAATGTTTGTCACACATTAGTGTCAGGCTCCTCCAGATGTTGCTGTTTCACAGCTGATGCCACTGATCATGTTTGATGTCCTGAAATGCCTTCACTGCTAGTATCATATCATCAATACTAAAAACACAAAAACAGTTACCCCATTAACTTTATGCAAAATAAGCACCTGAGGCAGAGAATGTCATATTATGTAATTATAGTTAAATAATAAGAAATATGTTCTTTCCAAAACAGCAATTTATAGGACAAGGAAAGTGTAAAATAGAATAAGGGTAGAAATGGTGTATTTTGTATACTAAACATAAACATGAACTTACTGCACCACAAGCCTAATCAAACAAATGATTTATGCTTTCAAAGTTGGCCACAGGGGGCTGTCATCTTGTAACTTTGTTATACATCTTTGCAAGACCAAGACTGTGCACATGCTCAGTGTGATCTGGACTGCTTAGGGATTGTCATAAATTATCAAAACAGGGAAGCAAACAAAGCTGCTTGAGTTCTGCATGGCTGAGAAATAAGGCAGGGGCATCCCCTGCTGTTCATACGTATGATTGTTTCCCTGAGGGACCGTCTGACAATTCCTATGCACAGAAGTAAATGAAGGGAGACTTTCACTGCATACAGTCAGGTTTATTATAAAAATGTTTTTTTTAATTGAAGTATATTGGAGATAGGTTTCTTTTTCATTAATGAAAGTGAAAATGGGATTTTAATTTTTTAGCCTTTCCTTGTCCTTTAAAGACGGAATGGACAACTCATGGGGGTGCCAAAATCTTAGGCATTTGCCAAGTTAGTGAGCGCAAATGTGAGTTCAGAGGGTGGTACCTGGGACTCACATTTTTTGCCTGAAGGACCCTATTGGTAATGACCAAAACCTAAGGGATTTGCAGGTTTCCCACACATTGGAAGTGTTGAGATGGTGAGCCCCAGGTATCACCTGAATCCTGACCTGGGGTTTACCTTCTTGGTCTAATCATGCCCAACATGCAGGGAAACCTACAGATCCCTCAAGTTTCTGGTCATCACCACAAGGACCCTTTTTGGTGAAGTAACAGTGCTATTTTGGTCAGGTGCACATTATGAAGCAGAAGATTTCTGATTTTTTTCAGGTTGAGAAGTAGAAAGTTGGGGTTGGATTCGGCTTATGAAATTGTCCAAGAATTATCAATTGGCATCACATTTACAGGGCACATTTATTGACCACATTCTTTGCTAGAGTCTTGGGCCCCAAGCAGCTTTGGGGGAGCACTTTCCTTTGCTGCCTAACCCCCTGTGATACCATGGACTGACAGGGAAAGTGTGTCTAAACAGTTTAGATAGGCTTGTGAATATGTATGGCATATACAGTAACAGTGGTTAAATTAAGTACAGGAATGGCATCCGTTATCTGGAAACCCATTGTCTATAAAACTCTGAATTGCCCATAGGCTCCATTTTATCCAAATATTCCAGATTTTTTTCAAATGATTTCCTTTTTCTGTGTAATAATAAAACTCGTAGTCCCATTCCATGTATGAAAGCACAGGGAGACACATTTGAACCCCTCAAATGGTGGCCCTATAATGGAGCACACTAGGATAGAGTCCTGCTTGGGTCCATTTTTTGAAACCTGTTCCCAACCCACAACCCGAATCTGCAACCCAAACCTGCAATTTGACCCACATGTTCCCACTACCTGACTCCATCTGCAATAGGCCAACTACCCTTCCAACCCAGAGACATGCAACACTGGAAGTGATGTCACAGTTGACCGGAAGTGACATCTCTCCAGCGCCAAAGTAAAAACTGGCAGAACCACAAGGGAGGGTGGGAGGGATCAAGCCCGCACCTTTGTTGGGTACCCAGCCGGGTTACCCGCTGACTGCCTACTAGGCCAAAAAATCTGGGACTTTTTGCTCAAAACCTGACAATGTTGCGGGCATTCTACGGTAACCCAACCCAATGCAGGACTTTACACCAGGATCCCAGGATAGATTTTCCTTGCAGGTTCCTCTGTGGATATATTAACAGGCAGGCAGTACCAGAAGGGGATTTTGATCTGATCTTTAAATCAGTATTTTATAGATGAACTAATCACGTGTTTAATTCAGCAAACGGCTAATGGTGTCAGTTTCACATCAACCCAAATGCCCTTTTTTTTAAACATCCCCTCACTGAAACACCGTCCTGCTGAGTCAGATTCCTATTTTGCTTTCGGCGACTGTCAATTATTCATTCTCTCAGCTCCTTTGATCCCCGTCACACTGCTGATTTAAGAAGAGAATCCTCTCTCGCCAGGAGCAGAGACAAAGCACATCGTGGCAGGACATGTTGGCTAAAGCCAAAAAAGTGAGTGATATTCTGAGACAATTTCCAACTGGTTTTCATTTTTTATCACTGCTGGATTATGAGTTTTTTATTTAGCAGCTCTACAGTTTGCAATGGGGTTGCTAGGGTCCAAATGACCATGAATTGATTTGAATAAGAGACTGGAGTATGAATAAGAATGGAACTGAAAAGAAAGAGGAGTAATAAAATATAACAACAATAATACATTTGTAGCCTACACATGAGCATTTGTTTTAGAAGGGGTCTGTGATCCACCAGTTGAAAGCTGAAAATAGATAGAAGAAGGTATAC
>CM044433.1:180121423-180132220 GCA_024363595.1 Xenopus borealis | reverse complement strand
GTTCCTCAACTGCTTGACTGACACTGATTTGGCAAGCTTAATATTTTTTCAAGGTCTCAAATCTCCTATAACCCTAAGGACCCCCATATCGCTACCTTTAACCCCGTACATACCTGTGCATTGCTCGGCCCAGTACTACCTGTGTAGCTCAATGGGTTAAGCCGAAATTAAAAAAAATAAATCTTTCTCCGTGTCTGAGTCATAACGCTGCAGAGTCAGGACTACCGGTCTGTTTACATAGGATCCAGCTTTTACGTTAATTGGGTTAATTAGCCAGTTAGTAAAGTTCCTCATTTATCTGCAATAATTGCATGCCACTCCTGCAAAGTGATCTGCGATGATTAAAGGGCAAGTAAGACGAACAAAGAAGAAGAAAAAAAGTGAAATTGACTTGATTTACCAGTTATTGTTATCCAACGGCACTAAGAACTTTTTGAGTGTCACCTGGTGAACTAACCCACATTAAACCTCCTTGGTGGAGCACACAGCTGCTCTTACTAGCATGTTCTGACTGTCTAACCCAGAAGCCACCTTTCACTCATTTACTTACTTACTTATTACTTGAGTTTTAGTATGGTTTGGGCCTAACCTTAGACTTGCCACCTATCTGGTTTTGACCCAGACAGCCCATTTATTCGAAGGGTTGTCCTGGTCAAAACTGCCTGCCCGGCTTTCCAAATTAAGAAAACCTGACAGGGTTTCCTGAGAGTCATGTTATAGTCCTGCCCCCAACATCACATCCCGCCTCCACTATACCTGCCTCAGCTATGTCCTGGCCCCTCCTCCCACTATGTCACAGCCCCTCCTCCCATTACAACACAGTCCTGCCTCCTTGTCCAGAGTTAGTTGGGAGGAAAGGTTGCACCTAGGTTTAGACTGGGCTGCAGGAGACCAGGAGAAAACCTGGTGGGCCCTGACCTGGTCCCTGCCCTGGAAGCAGCCCCCTTATATCCATGATTGTGGCCTCTACAAGATAAAATATGATACACTTGGAATTGCAGCTAGGGCAGGGGTCTCTGAGGGGGTGTGCAGGCCCCTGAGGCATCAGCCTTTGTGGACCCCAGACCCCCCGTCCCAATGCTGCTCATTGAGATACCTTGCTCTCTCTGCTACCCTGAAAAGAAGCAGATTACATTACATTGTGCAGTTACTGATGACTTCTGGGTGCCAAACTAACATTTTTGTTGTTCAACTGCAACTCTTCCCATCTTGTATGATCTTCAATTAAACAAGAGCTGGAGGGTCGTAGGTTGGATAATTCCTGCTGAAATCCAGATGAGGAGCCTTTATGTTATCCCACTGATGAAAATATGTGCCAGTGTTTAAAGGGATGTGTATTTAAAGGGATAGTGGCATACGAAAAAAATGTTTTTTTTTTCAAAATGCATGACCAGGGGCAGCTGGGAAAATATGTCTAGCCCCATGTCAGATTTCAAAATTGTATATAAAAAAATCAGTTTGCTCTTTTGAGAAATGGGTTTCAGTGCAGAATTCTGCTGGAGCAGCACTATTAACTGATGTGTTTTGAAAAAGAACATGTTTTCCCATGACCGTATCCCTTTACATAGAGTGACCTTGTGGGACACAGCTGTCTAGATAAAGTTTGCTCCATCTGTTGATTATTTTTCCCCCCCTGAAGTAATATACAATTTTATATCTGTCTTTGAATATATAATCAGTGGGAGCTTTCGGGCGGCAGTTAACAAACCTAGAAATGTACGGCTGTTTTCCCAGGGGAATGGAGGGCACCCATTTTTTTGCGCAGTTAGTCTAAATCTCCAGGGCCGGCTTTAATCCCATTGTAGGTTGACTTGTCCTTTGGTCTGAATGTTTGTGGCCGAGTGCACTGATGTGTGAGCGAATAGGGGGCTGAATTCTCCAGCTGCAGAGAGAGAGATAGAGGTGGGGGCTCATACACATTCACGCTCCAAAGCCACTGGTGAGATTCCAGGGATTTTTTTTTAAGAAAAAAAAAAAGCAAGGTTGGCAGTTCAATTGATTTCCCTTCACTCCCCCCCCCCTTGGCTTGAGGAAACCCCTCATGACAATGCATACTGATACAGGCTGAGCAAGATCTCAGCATCTCCTCGCAGCAGTCACTATGTGTTGCAGCAAGTCACTGGCTTCTTCCCAAACGAGGAGCTGCAGCATTTTCCTTCCTTCCATGGAATAATTTTTAACCCACTTAAGCTGGCATGACAACCCTGGGCGAGTGTTACTGAGTAGGCGTCCGCATCCTCCGACATGCAAATTCTCTCCACACCTGTTTTTCCCAGTGTGAAACTAATTGGCCCCCGTGGAAAGCGGGGACCCAGCGTTTGCTGCACCACCGATTCCCACCGGCCGAGGATTAGACCCCTGAATGGAGCCCAGGTAGCCAGGCGTGTGGCTCGAGGATAGGCAACTTCCGAGGGGGTCTGTGCTGCATGTTGCACTTCTTGTGTTGGAGCTTAACTTGTGAAGATTTCAGTGCTACTGCACTCAAGGAATGTCCCCTATTGTTAAACAACCCGACTGCTTCACCCCAATGATTTGCCACTGCAAAGTTGCATGCTCCAACAACACTTTGTCATTGATGTTCGGATGCAAGGTAAGGCTCCCTACTAGTCTTCTGACGCCTGGTTAAAGCGCTGTGCAGAATGGGAATTACATCAGCGACACATTGTGGTGTTCAAGCTTTAGGGCACTTGGCCGAGTTAGAGCTCTGCGCCGTTCCAACCGCCAGCTACAGGAATGCATAAATAAATCAGTCATTAGGAGACAGACATACTCTGCTAGACCCAGAACTGCAAGAATTTTTTCATTTTTTTCCCCCTAATAAAATATTTTAAAAATATTATGGAGATTCGTTATCCGGAAACCCGTTATCCAGAAAGCTCCGAATTACGGGATGGCCATCTCCCATAGACTCCATATTATACAAATATTCCAAATGTTTAAAAATGATTTCCTTTTCCTCTGTAATAATAAAACAGTAGCTTGTACTTGATCCCAACTTAGATATAATTAATCCTTATTGGGAGGCAAAACCAGACTATTGGCTTTATTTAACGTTTACTTGATATTCTAGTAGACTTAAGGTATGAAGATCCAAATAATGGAAATATCTGTTATCCAGAAACCAGTTATCCAGAAGGCTCCAAATTACAGAATGACTGTCTCTCATAGACTCAATTTTATCCAAATAATCCAAATTTTAAAAAATGATTTCCTTTTTCTGTGTAATAATAAAACAGTAGCTTGTACCTGATCCCAACTAAGATACACTTAATCCTTATTGGAAGCAAAATCAGCCTATTGGGTTTATTTCATGTTTACATGATTTTCTAGTAGACTTAAGGTATGAAGATCCAAATTACAGAAAGATCCCTTATCTGGAAAACCCCAGGTCCCGAGCATTCTTGATGACAGATCCCATACCTGTACTGTATATAATTATAATGATTAATTATAAAGGTATCGTATTTGAAGCATAATTTCTGGGGGGTCTCTGAAGTTTAGGGGTAGCAAAAGACTATGTCGGCAGATTGAAACATTTACTACAAAATTGATTTTGGAAAGTTGCACCTTTAAGTCTACCAGTGTAGTGTAATGTATCCCCTCCAGTACAAATGTTCAGAGAGTATATATCAGTCTGAATCCTTTAAGGCTTGTGGGAGAACGACCTACAGCTTTCAATCTTAGTTGGAGCACATGGCTGCTCTTGCTAGCTAACTTATGTTCCTAACATGCAATGGCAGTTGCTATCCTATTTCTGTCTAACCTCCCTCACCGGGTCCCTGTTCCCAGATTTTTCTAACCTTTATTGGGTCTGTGTTGTCCCAGGCCTCCCAGCAAAAATCCAAACTGTAAAACAGCTGAAGGCCAAAGAGAAAGAGACCTGGGATTCCCAAACACAATATTAAAGTTCAACAGGACCCCTCTCCAGCCAATGGTGAATACTAACCCAAGTTAATCCAGATACCAGGATTAAGGAATATAGAAATATAAAGTAGGGGATTTCCAAACCATGGGGGAAGTGAACACTCTGGGTCCCTACACATATGCCCAAAATTCACCCTCAGAAAGTTAGGTCTTCTCAAATATTTTTAGTAAGTAATATTAAAGAGGAATGCCATAAAAACATAACGTAAGCTTTTTGAAAAGTAAACATAATTTCAAGCAACTTTTCAATAAATATCAATTTAATATGCAGGCTTTTCATGCTTTTAATGGTTTATGACAGTTCCCCTAAGCCTAGCCCCCTCTCCTGCTGATCTGTCTGACTACGTTGCTAAGCTGAATCTGTCCTCAGCCTGCATCCTCCAAACCCCACATTTCTCTGCACACGTGATTTTAATAAGCAAAGGAACATCACAGTGTAATGCATTGTGGGTTATGTAGCTCCTGCATGCTGTCTGTAAGCTGTGGAGAAGTTGTTACAATTTGTGTTTTAGTCCCTCCTTCCCTGCCAGGATTTCAAATGATGCAGAAAGAGAAGAACTGTTAAACAGCTGGGCTTCAGCATAGAAAATTGCATATATTCATATTTTTTGAAGAAACAGGTAACTATGATGGGTATATTAGGGGTTTCTGTGTTATATGGGCCTCTTTATCAAATTTTGGTTAAGAAAAGCCGGCATACCCCTTTAAGGAACATTTTGGCGTGGTTGCCCAATCTTCAGCCCATTAGTTCTTAAATAGCAATTTGAAGGTGTACAGTATGTGTGCTTGTGGTTGTAGTTAAAGAACAACTGATTTTCCACAGGTTGGACAGGCCTACTAAATTAAGAAGGAGGCCTCATAAAGTCTATTTTGACTAAACTCAGCCTTATGTTTTTTTTATTTCCTTGTGTATTCTTCTCCTCTTGAAAGCAAAACTTTGAATGATATCTTGCTTGGTCGGTAACTCTTGCAATCAAAGTAGACCCAACGTTCACTTGGACCCTGTGAGTCCTGCTGACCAAGACCTGCTCCACACTCTTGCTTGCCAAACTTCACTGGTTGAGCCTTGAGGCACAACTTTAGTGTTCCTGCACCTGAAGCATTATAAGGATAGCACTCTAATAGTTGTAGCCCCCTTGCCAAACCTCTGGGTCCTCTATAGCCATAGACCCACCAGCAGCTATGTGCTCAATCACCATAAACAGCTACTTTTTTAGAAATGTTTTCTAGAAGTTCAAGCTTTAAACACTAAGCAGGTCTAGCAACCTTCTGGGTCCTTCTGTGATGAAAAGTATAAGAGACATAGGGGGTTATTTATTCATTAAATCTGACCATCAGGAGCAGTTTACTGGCAGTAAGTAAAGTGTATTGACACAATTATCAGCCTGATACATATCAATTCATTAGAAGGTTTACAAAACAATTGAATGCCTCTATTGGGTGATAGTGCTCAGGGCAGCTCAGCAGATGCATCTCAGTTGGAATGTTTAGTCAAGCCTTATGCACTTCACAGCACCATGAATAATCTAAGATATGTTCTTCTATATTAGTATGAAACAAGGCTGAGGCACAAGTCAGAGTGAATCACAAGAGCCCCTGTAATAAACTCTGATTTGCAGCAGTGGTGATGTATTAATCTAGAAGTGCAAGCATCTAGGGTAAGGAAGCGTGCAATGACTGTCCGCATTCATTAGTAACGCCTAAAAGGGTGCTCTCTTTTAATTTGCCTGAAACGGTGTAACGAATAGATGTTACTGTGGTTAGTGGTAGTTAATCCAGCAAACATACGACCAATCTTATACAGACAGAAGTAAAGTGGAAATTTGTGGAATGGTTTCATTTTGGACTCTTTAGTAGTGATGGCCGAATTTATTCGCCAGGTGCGAATTCGCTGCTGGCGAATAAATTCCCGAAACACCAGCGAAAATTCACCTGCCAAAAATTCGGTGGCGTAAAAAAAAAAGCAGTCGCTCACCAAAAATGATGCGACGCTTCGTTTCTCGAATTTTTCACCAGTTCGCAAATTTCGCTGGAAATTTGTGAATTTTCGGCGAAGCGAAACGGGATAGATCATGTTTTACTACTGTATGTTGCTAATGATCACATGTTAATGGTTTTTGTAACTATGAAAAGTCATTCATGGATGGAGAGAGCCTAGTGTTGGAGCAATTGAAAATCAGGTCCAAGGGAATAAGGGAATAGTGATGAACAGATTTAATGGTTTCACAGTAATGTTCTGCAAAAAGACAAACAAGTCGCCAAGACCAAAAAGACATAGAAACAAAAAACACCCATTGCCTTTAATGCATGTACCCCCATATGTAATAAAAATCACTAAGTTTGCCCAAGGGCAGTAACCCATAGCGACCTATAAGATGCTTGCTTTTAAACATGTGACTGTTATAATCTACCTGCTGATTGGTTGCTATGGGTTATTGCTCCTGGGCAAATTTAGTGCCTTTTATTACATAACCCCGTTTGAGTTTGAAATAATTTGAGAAAACAATACCCGTTAACTATAATGCATTTGGACAAAAAGTTGCCAAGACAAGAAAGTCACTGCAATAAAATGCACTCATTTGAGGGTATGTAATAAAAGGCACTAAGTTTGCCCAGGGGCAATAACTTATAGCAACCAATAAGATGTTTACTTTTCAACAGGTGACCAGTAAATGCTTCCTGTTGATTGGTTACATAACACCGTTAGTGTCATAAGATGAATGTTGGTGATGCAAGACATTCTAATCTTCTCCAGTTTGAAGGACCACCAGCTCTAGTTCAAGGCAATACTTAGATCTCCAGTTAGAGTCCTGCAGGGGGTCGGGTAGGATTTTATGTTGTATGTGTAGATGTGGGTCTGCATATTGCAGATTGGGTTGCGGGTTGGTTTGTGGGTCTCATCTAAATTTCTTATCTTATATTATATTGTCTATATTTTACTCTTTTTAACATTTTACAAAACGTCTTTCTGTCCCCGCCCACTGTTGTTGATGTCACCTCCGGTTTGCAGCAACATCACTTCCTGTTCAATGGTGGTTGGCAGGTTGCCGATTGGATTGCGGATAAGGCAGTTGCGGGTTTGGAAGCGGAACAAAGTGGGTTGCAGTTTGGGCTGCGGGTTTGAGTCGGGCCAGGTCTTATAAATTGTTTCCATGCAAGACTCTATCCCCAGTATCTTCATAACCACATTATCTCTTTTTAAAAAGCACGCTGTTTTATTTCAGACAATTTCTCACATCAGTAAAATATAAACAAGATATAACTCCAGTGGCCTTGTGGATCCAGACAAGGAATGTCAAGCTGGCAGCCCTGTAGCCACTGTGTTAGCTTTGGAGTTTACACACAAGAAGGTCTAAGATTGAAATACCTGGTCTGTTGTCTTTGATGCCAATATTGTGCTCCTGGCTAATTCTTCCTTTGTACAGGTCTGACTGTAGCTCAGGAATAGGAAGCTCAGTGCCATGATTGTTTGTACAGATTGATTGAAGCCAAAGATGAAAGGTTAGAGTGAAGTCTTGAGAAACTTTTCTGAAGGCAGAAGTAGTGAAGTAGCTGTTTGATATTATACCTATAAGTGTTTCAGTGAAAGTTCAACCATGCCTAGAGGCTACTGAGGCTACTGAGATCCAAGTGAGGCCCGCCAACAATCCTATATAACTCTATTGTTTACTCTTTATACTTGAAAAACTTTTTACACTTTAAAGAAGAAGAACCCTTGCTAATAAAAACCCCTACTCCCCACCTTACATAGACCCCCCTCCCTGCTCCCCCCCCAGCCTAGCTGTTACCCCTGGTAAATGACCCTTACTCTTTACTTACCCCTCAGAGCAGATTCACGTCATCGGAGTTCACGGGCGCCATCTTCTTCTCTTTGGTAATCTTCGGGAAGAGTGCAGCATATCGGCGCGTGCGCAGTTGGAGCAATCTTCCGTTTTGCAACAACTGTGCATGCGCTGAAAGTCACGTAAATTGCAGAAGTCAAGGAAGAAGACCAAAGAGCTGGAAGATACCTGTGAACTTAGATTCCCTTATTCTGCACTGAGGCATACAGCAAGTAAAGAGCATTTACCAGGGGTAACAGCTAGGCTGAGGGGGGGGGAGCAGGGAGGAGGGTCTATGTAGGGTAGGGTTTTTTTTATTAAGGGTTTAGTTCTCCTTTAAGGGGGTTATTTATCAAAGGTCGAGTGTGTAAGGTTTTCTCTACCTCAAATAACACTGGAAACTCAAATGTTTGCTTATGTATGAAAAAACTCGAATGTAGAAAACTTAAATGTATGCAATCTGGGGAAAACCGCGAATACTTGAACTGATCAAGTTTTCGAGCGAAAACCACCATGAAAATAATTTTTTGAAAATCATGAAGGCTAAGAACATCTTCAAATGGTTCAAGGGACCTCTGCTAATGACTTCTACATGACCTTGGCAGGTTTTAGCTGGTGTATTTTCAGATTGAAACTTTTTGCAGGTTTCGGGCATGTTTCAACTTTTAGTAAATAACCCCCTTAGTGTAGTATGCCATGCTGAAAAAACACGTATACAGTGTCTTCCATGAAAAAGAAATAATGCAGACTTTGAGTTTTCACTAGGAGGGGGTCACAAACTTTTTTTTTTTTTTATTTATTTGTGAGCCTCATTCAGTAAAAAGCGTTAAGGAGCAATACAAGCATGAAAAAAGTTGCTCAGGGGATGTCAAATAAGGGCTGTGATTGACTATTGGTAGTCCTTATGTGGACTGGTAGCCTACGGGTGACTCTGTTTGGCAATACATCTGGTTTTTATACAACCAAAACTTGCCTCTAAGCCAGGAATTCAAAAATAAGCATCTGCTTTGAGGCCACTGGGAGCAACATCCAAGGGATTGGAGAGCAACACATTGCTTACTAGCTACTGGTTGGGGCGGTCAATGAACTGGGGTGTGAGCATCCAATGGAATAACTTGGGGCTAATAACCTTGTAAAGATTAAGATGAGTAAGTGCAGCAGAAGGGATTGCATAGACCTGCCCATATGCCAACCTTTTTTGCATGTCGCACATCCACTGTCTGTCAAACATTTGTTTACTGGATGGTTTGGCACAATTATGCTTGAATTATGTGGAAAGAATATTATATTGAAAGAATACCCAGACCTGTCAACATTCATGGATTTTTTTGAAGACACCTGTACATATCTGAGAGGGGCGGAGCAAGAATGTGGTCAGAGAGTAACCAGGGATGGTTTGGTAATGTTATGGTAATATATTTTAGTTAATCTATTAGAAGGTGTGTTTAGGTGTATTCGAGCCATGCCCAAAATTCACTTTGGTTCCTGGGAAAGATAAGTAAGATCATGTCACATCAACAAGCTACTTTTTTCTGTAAAAGGACATTGCCCAAAGGAAAACACGTAGCTACCGAAACACTAGGAAACCTATGAACATGTGTCCCGTGGGCACGAAATCAATAAAAGTTTTAACTTTTTACTTCTTCTTTTTTGACAGCCTGGCTAAACACTAGCTATTGTTAGCGCAGGGCGGATTGAATTCCCCTTTAAACTTATGCAAGTTTGCAAATGTTTTGTACATGGCACTTCCGTGCCCTAATTTGTAAATGCAAATGCACATATGCAAATTAGAGTTGGGATTCTGGCAAATCCTTTGTGAAAGATTAAGGATTCATTTGAATCCTAAAAAAGAAGATTTGGTGGATCACTAGAAAATCTGAATGTAAATTGCAGAGAAAAGACCTGTCTCGAGGTTCCCTGTACTAGGGATGCACCGAATCCACTATTTTGGATTAGGCCGAAACCCCCGATTCCTTTGCAAAAGATTCGGACAAATACCGAACCGAATCCGAATCCTAATTTGCATATGCAAATTAGGCGTGGGAAGGGGAAAACATGTTTTATTTCCTTGTTTTGCAACAAAAGGTCATGTGACTTCCCTCCCTGTCCCTAATTTGCATATGCAAATTAGGATTCGGATTTGGTTTGGCCGGGAAGAAGGATTTGGCCGAATCCGAATCCTGCTGAAAAAGGCCGAATCCTGGCCAAATCCTGAAACGAATCCTGGATTCAGTGCATCCCTACCCTGTACCTACACACACCTGAATAACAAACACACACACCTGTGACACCATTTACACACAAACCCTCATTTGCACCTTATTCATTTTTTATTCGCCATTAACATGGATTAAAGCCACATTAACATTTAATTATGACTAGAGAGGAAAGCAGAGCAGGAAGGAGCGAGGAGTTATTGATGTGAACAAGGCAATTGGGGAATAGTATTGACATTAAGGGTTTCTGAAAACAGACTGAATGAACAAACTGTTTAAAGAGTTATTTTTAAACAATTGACTTTATAATTATGGGAAAGATAATTCCACCTTCATCCTTTGTGCTTGGGGTGTATGTGTCCATACGGCTGCCTCCTGCTCTTATTAGGAACAAATGAATGTTTTCTATCTCGTATCTTCCTGAAAAACTGCTTTTTCTTTCTCATTAAAGTCCCAGAACGGCAGGAGTTCCATGATCCAACTTCCCTTAATCTCACACAATAGCCTTCTGCTGACAAGACCATTTAAGAAAAGTGCAAAGGAAAATGGAAAAGATAAAAAGGACAGTGCAAAGCTACTATAAGATGCGCAACTATGCAAATATCACAACCCCCCCCACCCCCTTTTTTTTACTGAGCAATAGTCTGGCTGTGCTGTGTGATCAACTTGATTTGATTTTAGCAACCTCAGCTCCTGTCTTTTACATTAATAGATATATAAATTAATATACTGTATATGTGTGTGTAAATGGAGACAGAAATTGTGATCTACAGTTTCCAGTAACTATAATCATTGGTCTTGTGTCTTCACTGACTTCTAATATCCTTATCATTTAC
>CM044433.1:180048212-180093489 GCA_024363595.1 Xenopus borealis | reverse complement strand
CCCTAGTGCAAAAAGACTCTCCTCCTCCTTTAAAGAACACCCAAGTACTGCTAATTATAATGTGACACCCTTCTTCTAACTTCTAACTTTCTCAAGGATCTCAAAATGTTTAAGAGAAGTAACAAAAATCAGAGTTTGATCATTCCAAATCCATGACCTGTTGTTAGATAGGTGCAACGTCTCACTTTCATCACCAAATGATGACCATTATCAATACCCTTTGGCATAGAGTTTCTGTATAGGAGGTGCGCTACAATTCCATAGGAATTCTACAATACATCATTGATGTCGTGCTCATTCTGCCGTTCAACGCACATAATTAAAGGCACTGTGGTTCCTAATTGCTGGTTGGGAAAATGTTACAGTTTGGGCAAAGTGTGGGCCGGGTAACATTCTTGGCAAGCTCAAAACAAAGGAAAATATGTTTTTTTTTTTTTATTTCTGATGTCACAGCAGATGCTGTTTTCTTCTTCTTCTTAAGTATCAAAGTGCAATTAGTACAGCCTTTGGGGGATTTCTAATAAAGTGCTGCTAATTAGAGTACTTATCACTCCGGAAACACTGTGGGATTGAGTCACAAATGAAATATGTGTTGCTGCATCGTAGGATCTGATTTGTTTTGCAATGTGAAGATCTACGCTCATAATTTTCAACATGATGACAGTGGTGTTGCGCCTAATGGAAACAAGTATTATATTATTACAAGCCATTATAATTCTACTTTATATACTGTATATGTTTTGCTACCCAACTTCTGCCCTAGGTGGGCATGCAGATTTCTTTTTTGTCTTTTCCCTTTCCCATGTCCCCTATTTTTCTCCTATCCTTTCCCTCTTCTTTTCCCTTCCAATTTCTCATATAATACAATATTGTTCTCCTCTTCCCTTCTGTCTTTCTTTTCTTTCCCATTTGCCATTTTTCTTTCCAAGTTTCCCTGCTACCTTTCTATCCCTTCTTTTCTTTTTCTCTTCTTTTCTTCTCTTCAATCCTACCCCATAAGTCCTCTCCTCACCCCTTCCCTCCCACTTCTCTTTCCCTGCCTTTTCCTGGTCTCCTCCTTTGCTGTTCCTTTCATTCCTGTCTTGTATCTTCTCTGTATTTCCCTTCTTTTCCCCTTTGCTTGGCCTTCCCCATTCTTTTTGTCATGTCTACTTCCTTTATCTTTTTATTTCCCTTTTCCAGTTTGCCCAATCTCTTCTTTTCAATTTCCCATTTTCTCTCCTCTTCTTTATCATTATTTCTATGTTAGGCCTATTCCTTTTTTCCTTTCCCCCCTATTCTATTCTCTACTTTCCCTCTTTTCTTCCCTTCCCATTTCTCCTAGAATCCAGTATTGCTCTCCTCTACCATTCTGTCTTTCTTTTCTTTCTCCTTTGTCAGCTTCCTTTCCAAGTTTTCCCACATTTCTATCCATCTAAATCTTTTGCCCTTTTCTCTTCTTTTCTTGTCTTCAATCCCCCATAAACTCTCTCCTCAACCCTTCCCTCCCACTTCTATTTTCATCACATTTTCTTTCCCTTCTCGTTTCTACCATTCTTGTCTCTTCTCTTCTTTTCTTTCTTTTCCTTTCCCAATCCCTTCACCTTCCTTTTTATCTTTTCTTTTCTCTTCTCTACTTTGCCATTCTCTCTTCTACAACCCTCTTTCATGGCAGTTAATTCAGTTAACTTGGCATTGTGATCTGCTCTGGATATTCCAGATAGTCTGGGTTTTTTTGTTTGATAATCTGTTAAAGCCAAGTTTTCACAGTGACAGTTTGATGAATCAAATTGACACACATATTTGTTGTGATGTTTTTCCACTCAGAATTTTTTCGAGTAGAATTCTTGATAAACAAGTTCAGTTTGTGGATGGGAGTTTGGTTGACTTTGTTTTAATAAAAACAACCCAAGTGTGGAAAGAGTGAGGACAGAGTAACTTCGTGAGCATACATCAAGTACTTTGTTATCCTCCAATTCACTGGGTGCACCAGGAACAACAATCAATGATTAGATTAAGATGGTGCTAAATATTACAAGTGTTGTATTGTCCTATGGTGGAAATAAGAAAAAAATGAATTCACATTGCATTGGGACCACTGGGAGGGCACTAGTAGATACTCTGGTACTTTTACAAGCCAGTCCAACGCAAGATATCCTACTAATGCACCAATAACAGCAAGATATAAAGAAAAGGCCTATAACAAGAGAAGGGACCAATAGTCATACCGACTGACATGTCAACCCTTCTGGGATTCACAGCAATCACCTGTATTTTTACTCCGTGCAGGAGTAGAGCAGGGGGCATGGTCTGGGCTTAACAGGGCATGGCCTGGGCAGTTCATGGTCTTGCTGGGCAAAAATCATCTGGGTTCAGAATTGGGGAGGTTATCATATATGTGAGATTTGCAAAAAATTCACAAAACTGTGAAAATTCTCCAAAACACATTGAATTTTACCCATCTTTACTGAAAATAAATAAAATGGAACAACGCAAACAGACAGAGAATCTTTTGTTACCCCCTATTAAACATTTAAAGGAGTTCATGTTTAAGGTTCTTGTTGTCACCTAAGGCATTAGACATAACTAAAACAATAAAACAATACAAATAAAAGCCTCAGTATGTGAATCAGTCATTAATGCTGCTGAGGGAGAACATTATAAAAAAAAAAACGACCAAAAGAATTATAATTTCACCATCACTACTATGCTATATTTTCCTATGTATAGCTCACACAGAAACCATCCTATTAAGTACTAGAGATAAACAAATTATCACTATCAGGATACATTAGCGAGTTTGGAGGAATTATGTTAGACAAGGAGCAATATGGGCCCGTTTTTTTTAATGCAGAAGAAAGTTAATTACTTTGCTTTAACTCATATTTTCTCTGAATCAAATTGCCTAAATTGCTTCCTGTCACATTCAGATTCAAAAGAATCAGGATTATACTCACCAGGTAATTTGTCTGTCTCTAATTCACTTCTTAGTATACTGCCTCGTTATGTCAAAATTGACAAGCATTGTATTCCATGCAGCCAGCCTTAATTTCTTGGAGAGAAAAAAAAGACAATAGGAGAATTAAATCGATGGAAAATTGCATTTGCTTCTGGAAATCGGACAAACATCCTTGTGTCCCCTTGTTACAAAATATTCCTTCAATATTACAAAGTTCCACACTGCAGAGGACACTGGTGTCAATAAAATAAAGTCATATTATATAGTTCCTTTGCATAATATGTTGGTAGATTTTAATAAACTGTTATAGGGAGCATGTGAGAAGAATAAGACCAGGGAGAAAGTTTGATTTGGCTCTTCTGTCACAGAATTGGATGGGATCACATTAAGAACTTAACTCCCTCTACTTCTCCCACTAGACAGATAATTCTGAAGGGTAAAAAGTGCTGGGTATCCTGGTTCAGGTCAACCGGGACATGTTTAAAGGATGGGCCAGAGTTTGAGATTAGTCAGAAGGCAGAAAACTAGAAGTTCAGGTGAAGGTTAGGGACAGGCAGCAGAAATTTGTGTCAAACAATCCAGACAGAAGTCAAAAGACTAGTATAGGGAGATGGCTTAGTGACATCCACGTGGTCAGGTAGTTTAAGACAGCTTCACAGTAATGGACTGGCAGACTTAAAATCAATTTTGCATGTGAATGTTCAGTTGGTCAATGCTTGGATATTGATGCACATGAGCACCTGGAGTTAATACATGAGTATTGTCTGGTGTCAATACGTGCTTCAGTATTCCAGCAGAAATCTGTATCTTCATCATTGTGAGCTGGTAAACATGAGCCATTTGTATTTATTATGGCAACCACAGACTGAAGGTGGCACCACTAAAGGAACCCCAGGAGTCACCCCGGAGGAAAAGAAACCATACTGATAATCAGGATAGAAGGTGTCCCTCATAAGCATGGCCTGAAGGAAAAACTTAAAGCTCCAATACTACATTCATGATACCAGGAGTGACCAATGCTGTTGTTGAGAGTAACCCACTATGTAATGAGAGGCTGAGGGTGACCTAGCAAATAAGCTTCTACTGAGTAGATATAAGTTTAATTACAAGTGTGTGGCTTCTAAATTAGTATTCTAAAGGGACAAGTTATTGGTTTTTACCTCCTACACAGAAGCAGAGGCTTTGGTCCAAGAAAAGTACTTTAGGACAGTTAGAACAACTTGTGGGCTTATAAGAATGTGAGGATCGCGCCGCCCAGAGGCTTACCTTTAGCTCCGGGCGGCGCATCCTCTCCCTCCGGCGTCCTCTCCACAATGGCGGCACCCATGGCCACCACTTGGGTAGCGGCGCCAGCGTGATTACGCTGCGGCGCGGTTACGTAATGCTCCTGCGCCGTTTTGGTGCAAAATTCAAATATTTAAAGGCACATTGGATGCCATTAAGGCACCCAATTATAGGACCATTTTGCTATTGTTCCTGGGTGTTATTTTTGATCCTGTTCCTGTATCTTTGACCTTGTTTGGACTTTGTTTTATTTTTGCCTGCTAATACAACCTTTTTGCCTGGACTTTTTCTCGTTTCTGTCTGATCCTTGCCGGTGTTACGCTATTGGACCTTTGACCCCTAAGCTTCCTCCTTGGTCCACTACTTCCCTAGGGTGCCTACTAGGCCTACCCGTGATAAAGAACTCATGAGACAAAACGGTTGAAAAGACTGAACTTCACCTCACCCATTCTCTTACACCTTCTCCTTAATTGAGAACGCTTTGGGGGGTTTTCCTTAAGAAGTATATAAATGAACTGAAAATAGTTCAGAAATGTGTGTGGCTTCTAAATTAGTATTCTAAAGGGACAAGTTATGGGTGTTTACCTCCTACACAGAAGCAGAGGCTTTGGTCCAAGAAAAGTACTTTAGGACAGTTAGAACAACTTGTGGGCTTATAAGAACTCATGAGACAGAACTTGGTTGAAAAGACTGAAGTGTGCCTCACTTATTCTCTTACACCTTAATTGAGAACATTTGGGAGGTTTTCCTTAAGAAGTATATAAATGAATTGAAAATACAGTAGTTCAGAAATGTGCACCTAGACTGGCTGAAGGAATGAAAGGCTTATCAAGGTTGGGTTTGTTTTCTCTGGAGAAGAAGAGCTTGTGAGAGGTCATGATTACTCTTTACAAGTACATAAGAGGATGCAGAAGCAGCATAGGTGGTTCTTCATGGTGAGAGCAGTGAGGTTATAGAATGCCTTGCCGGGTAAAGTTGGATGGCTGATTGTATCAATGAATTTAAGGGAGGCTTTGATAACTTCTAGAACAAGCATTATATACAAGGCTAAAGTACTATCATGTACTGCAGTTAATTTAGAATATAGAATAGGTATGTGTGCATATTTGAAGTCTAAATATGAATGTAGTGATAGATTTGTATACATATGTGTATTTAAATATATACAATATCAGGAGGTATAAGATCCTTTATCCAGGAAGCTCAGAATTACGAGATTGCTATCTCTGATAGACTACAATGTGGGTGACTACTCCTCCCCCAAAACAAATATAGCTGAAACTTTTAAATCATTTGACTTGTATATTATCATGCTGATATTTATATTTTTGTTTTTATTTCATTTAATAATAGGCTATATTTCATATGTAGGGATGGCGCGAACCGCGGAAAAAAAGTTCGCGAACATGTTCGCGAACTTCCGGAAAATTGCGAACGGTTCGCGAACGGTTTGCGAACCCCATAGACTTCAATGGGAAGGCGAACTTTAACAGCTAAAAAAGACATTTCTGGCCAGAAAAATGATTTTAAAGTTGTTTAAAGGGTGCAACGACCTGGACAGTGGCATGCCAGAGGGGGATCAAGGGCAAAAATGTATCTGAAAAATCCATTGTTGACACAGCGCTGCGTTTTGTGCTGTAAAGGGAAAAAAGTCACTCAGGTGGTTGTGGACACTGTAATATTATGGATATTTAGACAGAATGTGAACAAGCTCACACAGCTAGATGGCAGTTGTTTGAAGTACAGTAGATTACTAGCCAGCAAACTTACTATCCACTGTCCCTGAAATCACTAACAGCTCTCTCCCTACACTAGCTCTTCCAAGCACACACAGGCAGAATGAAAAAACGCTGCAGGGCTTCGGTTTTTATAGGGAAGGGGAGTGGTCCAGGGGGTGTGGGGGTGGTCCAGGAGGGAGAGCTTACTGATTGGCTGCCATGTATCTGCTGGTCTGGGGGAGAAATGGCAAAAAAAAAGCGCCAACTAAGGCAAACCCAAATTGGCGAACGTCGCACGACGTTCGCGAACTTCCGGCGAGCGCGAACAGCCGATGTTCGCGCGAACAGTTCGCGCCATCCCTATTCATATGTGCTTAAGACTTGTTTCCAATCCTATTCCATGGTTAATATCACCTAAAGCTACTTTATTAGAAGATTATCATCGCCTTGATTTCCATGTGCATTAGCAGGACTGCAGGAACATCCTGATGTTTTGTATTTTGGGATCCCAGTAAAGAACATTGTTGTTCTGCCTTTATTATATTATGAAGTTTAGTGTATCATAGCAGAAGATGTATGGCTTTTAGGCATATATTTATATTTTGTTCATGTGCAGCTGGCTCGCTGTATTTGCATATGATTGCTTGGGTCGTGATTATTCCCACCAGCAAAGTCCCTTGAAAAAGGAACATGAGCCTCTTCGGGCCAAATGTAGTCTCACGGGCAACTTTAAAGCTTCAGGCTCTGTCTGTTTTAATCAGATCTAGATGCAGTTGAATGAGAAATTTATAAACACAGTATGAGGTAGATCATTTATTTATACAATTTACTTATTAGACATGACGTGAAATAAGTAAAGAGATACATATATCATATAATGTTGTTTAGTAACAATCACAAGGGATACTAAATGATTTAACTTGCCATCCCAAGGGCCCCAATTTCTTAGAAAATACATTTGTTTTTCTTTTAAAACACAGCACTTTTTGGAAAGTCTTATTCTTAGGCTGTTTTAGTCTGGGCAAAGGCTCATTATCTGAACTATGCTCTATTTTCTTTGTCCCACCACTTTAATCAACTGGAATACCAGCACATATCCTTTTCATTTAAATGATTTTCTAATAAAAACATCATCTATAGTGTAGCCATTTGTTTTCTTGTGGTGGGCTGTGAGATTTCCACCAATGAGAACAAATTGAGGAGATCTCTGAGATGTTTAGTTATTTGTCAATCTTGTTATTTTCATATTTACCTTTTTCGGGTTACTAGTAACACAAATTTCTTGCTTTTGGTGGAGCCTCACCAATGCGATCTTTACCATGGGCCCATAGATAGTAGCCTTTGTTTTGCTTTGCTTAGATCAATCAGCCAGGTCAGCCATATTTTAGAAAAATTACTTGGTTATTTGGTATATATGAGACTGTTCATATGATATGGAAAGACAAGACCAGCTTTGAACTGACAGTAGACTTTAGAGAGCTGAAGTTCAAGAAAGCTTTCGAGTTGCAGGTTTTTACGTGTCTAATGTATACAGCAGTAAAAATATGTAAATGTTGTATAAAATGTAGTGATAGGCAAATTTATTCTCCAGGCACGAATTTGTGGCGAATTCCCACGATTCGCCGTCGGCAACTAAATTCGCGAAACGCCAGCGAAAATTTGCCTGCTGAAAATTCGCTGGTGTAAAAAAAAAACCAGTTGCGCATTTCGCAAATTTTTTCGCCAATTCATGAATTTCACTGGAAATTCGCAAATTTTCGGCAAGCGAAACAGGATAGATTCGACCCATCACTAATAATATGCCATTTCTATCTGTTGCTCCCCCATAAATATCCCCAGATGCTGCATATGCCTATAGTAAATCCATCCCAAGCCTACTGGATTCATGCACATTAAATACTGAGCACCAAACCTTTCACTGATTGTCCACTTCTTGCCATATTGAACATTGCAAGGTCACGAGTTTATGCAATTCTTAGACCATAAATTATTTTGCAAGAATGGAATGGGTGTGGTTAGGTGTATGTGGGGCATGGTAAGCTGACCTGTTTTTTTGTTTGAAATGTTGACAGAATGTCAATGTTGTTTCAGAAAAGACTCTTAGGGACTGCCTTTCAGCTTGAGCAAACACAAAAGAAAACCCTACATCAGTTAAGGTTCTCAAACTTGGTTTCAGGGAAAACAACTTGTCAATTGAAGTATTTTTTCCTCCAATGGGCTTTAAAATAAAGTTTTCCAGCTTTTAGGTGCCAAACTTTTTTTTATTTAAGAATGCACCCTCAGGAAAATATTCCCCAGCTAACAAGTTTACATCCCCTTGAGACCCTGTGTGAGTTTAGAAAGCTGGAAAACTTTATTTTATTTAAGAAAGTCCATCATGTTAGCTTTTTTCCCCCAGAAATCCTGTGTGAGGACCTTAACTTGGTTTCCATTGTGATTGCTTGAGGATTCTTAAAGGGCAAGGAAAGTGTAAAATCGAATAAGGCTAGAAATTGTGTATTTTGTATACTAAACATAAACATGAACTTACTGCACCACAAGCCTAATCAAACAAATTATTTATGCTTTCAAAGTTGGCCACAGGGGGCTGTCATCTTGTAACTTTGTTATACATCTTTGTCTGACACTGGCACTGCACATGCTCAGTATGGTCTGCTTGAGTTCTGCATGGCTGGTAAGTAAGGCAGGGGCTCCCCCTGCTGTTCATAAGTGATTGTTTCCCTGCCAGAAGCACTAAATGAAGGGAGAATTTCACTGCATACAGTCAGGTTTCTTATAAAAATGGTACACATTTTAAAATTAAAGTATATTGGAGATAGATTTCTTTTTCATTAAAGAAAGTAAAAATGGGATTTTATTTCTTTGCCTTTCCTTGCCCTTTAACTGTGTGGTGTTGCTTGAGACAATGGGGCGTATGAAAAACAACATTGAATCATTGATACATTTCTATATTCCTACTCAATGTATTAATTTCAAGGACGACCTTGGCCAAAGTTTGGAGGCACAAAGTGCAGCTTGAGCTGCAAAAGGTTTGACAGAACCCCTTCTGTACAGCCTTGTGGCTCTTTCAAAATAAATCCCAAATTCTGTAGATATTTTCAACAGATTGCAAACCTTTATCTTTCATTCATTAATTTGAAGATTGTAATTTAGTGCTTTTCAATTGCTGGTGATTGTGTGCTTGTTCCTTCCTTGCCGGTATTATGAAATACTTTTACATTAACCACTATTTAAGACTATATAGGAGGGATCTTTGATCGTATCATATCTGCTTTACTGAAATTAAATCTGGAGAGGAATTTGTGGCTTGGAGCCAGAGATAAAGCAATGAAAAGGAGACAAACCAATTCTACAAAAGGCAACTCAAGGAGTCTGTCAAATCAACTGTATATTCTCCTTATGTGACTGAGCTACTGCTGCATTTATAGGGCCACAGGGGACACTTTATTCCCTGCAGATCCAGTTGTAGGATCATAGACCATGGAGCCAGATTGACAGATCAGGTGGGATTGTTTCTGTAGGATTCCTTTGCATTCTACTGAACAACACTTGCTGGTCTACATCTCCTTGATGTTACAATATGCTGGGATTTGTAGTCATGCAATGGTAGTGGTAAAGCAGCGGTTCCCAACCACTGGCTTACCAGCATCATGTTGCTCCTTGTGGCCTCAAACCAGGTTCTTATTTTTGTATTCCAGCTTGGAGGCAAGTTTTGGTTGCATAAAAACCAGGTGTACTGCCAAACAGAACTTCTTGTAGGCTGCCAGCTTACATTATTACCAGAAAGTCAACCACAGCTCTTATTTAGCACCTACTAGAATTATTTCATTCTTGTGTTTCTCTAAAATTTTATTTACATTTGAATGTAAAAAATGTTAACGGGGGCCCTGCCACCAATGTTTTTAAAAAAAATATTTTTGGGGCCCCAATTTTTTTTAACTTGTAAGGGGGGCCCTGTTGCGAATGTTTTATTAAAAAAATATTTTTGGGGCCCCAATTTTTTTAAACTTGTATGAGGGGCTCTGGCACCAATTCTTTAAAAATGCTTCTATGGGGGGAGCCTTGCACCAATTTTTTTTTTTAACTTATAAGGGAGCCCTGGGGGGTTTACTTTTTTAGCGCTGATGTCTGTGTGGTCTTTTTAACTTTGATGTGGATTCGGCGGGGATTGGGGCGGGGCTTAGATGCCTGGGTGGGCGGAGCCCAGGGGGCCCCGACAATTTTGTTGTGCGGGGCCCCGCGATTTTTAATGGCGGCCCTGTTTATAGATACAGCAAATAAGAAAAGTTTCTTTTAAATGGGGAAAAGAGTAGCTGTGACTGTGAGTGCAGGTTCTTCAGCGGGCTTCTAGGTGGATCATCTTCCAAAGGTTTACAGATTAAAAATATTTTGCTGTGGAAACTAGCAGTTGATGTGTAGAACAAAGAAATCCAATCAGTTCTGATTGTTTGCTTTTGGATTATGCCCATAGCTAATTGGAATTAATTCACACCCATCGTAGTTTAAGCATCGATAATGACTATATACAGTATATGTGCTGGGTTAATGGGGGGATGCAAACCTGCAGATATTGAATGACTTTCAAGCCTATATCTGTGAGAAGTTGAGTGAGTAGATATATTATATATAATATTATACTGTTATAGGGTATTTTTCCTTATTTAGAAATTTGATGCAGTTTATAGCTGGCATTGTGCTTTCAAGCAGCTATTCCGAAACTGGCCTTCAAGGTCACCTTAAGTAACTGCACTTAACAAGATCTCCAGCTCAAACACAAATAAGCTAATCAGTAAATAGCCTGTGGGTGCCCTTGAGGAACACAGTTGTACATCCTTGTTTTAGTGTTTTTGAACACAATAGTTATAATGAACAGCAAATACCGGGTTCTTTGGCTCTCTTGCACATTGTATTGTATTTGAAAACTTTACTATCCCATGCAGGCCTAGAACTAGGGGTTATCAGGAGAGGCACATGCCTTGGGTGCCAATACTACTTTGCCTGGCTCTGATCATGTGTCCAACTTAAGGTGGCCATACACAGAGAGATCTGCTCGTTTGGCGATGTTGAGGTGGGTGATATTGGGATGGACGATATTGGGGTGAGCCGATCATGGGCCCTGGGGCCCAACAATCGGATCACAATAAAGATACCACTTTAAGGCCAGATATCGATTGGTATAGACAGTCGAAGGGCCCCATACACGAGCCAATAAGCTGCCGACTTGGTCTGTTGCCAGCTTTTATTGGCCTGTGAATGGCCACCTTTAGGTATAAACTACAGGTGTCATTTTTTAGTGTTAAGTGCTGCCTCTAGATGGTGCTAGAGTGCAATGGCCTTAGTTCATCAGCAATGTACTGAAAAAAAGTGCACTCTAGCACCATCTAGAGGCAGGAGCAATGTACTGTAAATAAAGTGCACTCTAGCACCATCTAGAGGCAGGAGCAATGTACTGTAAATAAATTGCACTCTAGCACCATCTAGAGGCAGGAGCAATGTACTGGGATTTACCTGTTGCTGCTAGAGTGGTCCCTAAAGGAAGGACAGGGCAGGGGCTGAACAGATACAAATATATAGACATAGGAGGGTTCAGATGATCAAGTTTCTGAGCCAAAAGACACCCTTTAATTTGTAGAATTAAGAAGAAATGCAGATGAAGCCACCTTGTTCAGACACCATTTTTAGTGCTAAGTCCTACCTCTAGTTGGTGCTAGAATGCAATTTTTTTCAGTACATTGTTTCTGTTGGACTAAGGTAATTGCACCATCTAGAAGCAGGAGCAATGTACTGAAAAAATTGCACTCCAGCACCATTTAGAGGCAGGAGCAATGTATTTGTATGTCATAATCACTATTCTACTTGCTTTATGGAACTATGTACAAATGCTTCATGTAATTATAATCTATCACTTTACAATAAAAACAAGCTTAAAAAAAAAATTCACCCTAGCACCATCTAGACCAGTGATCCCCAACCAGTAGCTCACGAGTAACATGTTGCTCTCCAACCCCTTGGATGTTGCTCTCAGTGGCCTCAAAGCAGGTGCTTATTTTTGAATTACTGGCTTAGAGGCAAGTTTTGGTTGCATAAAAAACAGATGTCCTGCCAAACATTCTCTCCTGTAGCTGCCAGTCCATATAGGGGTTACCAAAAAGCCAATCACAGCTCTTATTTGACATCCCCATGGACTTTTTCATGCTTGTGTTGCTCTCCAACTCTTTTTTAAATTTAAATGTGGCTCACGAGCAAAAAAGGTTGGGGATCCCTGATCTAGAGGGAGGAGCAATGGACTGAAAAAATTGCACTCTAGCACCATCTAGAGGCAGAAGCAATGTAGTGTACGCAACAAGTTGGCGCTATAGAAATACATGTTAATAATAGTGTAAAAAGCACCATCTAAAGCTGGGGTTTAGCACTAAAATGGTGTCTGTACAAGGTGCTACAAAATGTCAAATCCAAATGCCCCCTTCTTGTACAAATTAAGGGGTGCCTTTTTACTCAAAGAATATTCTCTTTCTATCTGAATCAATCTCTATATATCTGTATCTCTTCAGGCCCTGTCCTGTTCCTCATTTAGGGACCACTGGGGGGACACTAGCAACTAAATCACAAACTACATTCTGAGCTGGAAAACTGAAGAGCAAATTGTGCACAAATCTGCAACTTTCTTAGTTGACAACTCTGGAAATAGCATTGACTACATCCATTAAAGGGGTGGTAAAACTTTCAGTTAACTTTAAGTGTGTCAGAGAATAACTCATTCAAAGCAACTTTACAACTTGCCTTCATTTTACCTTTTTTATAGTCTATGAATGATTTGCCTACTTCTTATGACTGTCTCCAGTTGTCAAATGGGGGTCACTGACCCCATCTCAAACAAATGCTCAGTAAGGCTACAAATATATTGTTATTGCTACTTATTCAGGCCTCTTTTGTCTTTATTTTATTACAATGGCATCAAACATGGGCGATGAAGGACAGACTTGTTCAGTGCTGGGAAACTGTGCTTAAAGCTTCAAACTCTAATTGCAGGAGCAAAGAACATATAGCCAGATTTATACTGATCAGCTGGGATTCTCATAGGAGATTTTTTTTTGCATTTTAATTCAGCAGTGGAGAGTTGGGGAAACATTTTGGGGAAAAAATGAATATGTACTATTGTTTTAAGTATTAAAACCCTGATGGCGCTGGACTACAGCTCCCTGCATTCCTTCACCTTGATAATATTTTACTTTTTTGTAGTCCATCAAGAACTGAGTATGGTTTACTTGAGCAGTGCAGAAAGATTTACTACCCCTTTAATATTAGGCAGTTAAACATTTATATTGACGGCAAAACAATTTAATTGGCTTTGTTAATGTTTAATTTTAGTGCCCACAGGATATGGTGTTCCACATCAAGGAAAGACCCTTTATCTGGAAATCCCAGGTTCCATATCTGTATATTATAGTGATAGGGCTGGTCAGATGTCAGTTTCAATGATAGAGCTTTGACATGGCAGCCATTGTAGCATCAGCATGATCCATTGTGACTTCAGCAGTTTGAGTTCACAAAGTACCTTTGACATTGGTGTTAGCAGCACGAATAAAAGCATCAGATCATTACAAGAGATGTCAGAGATATTCAGCAACTGATGTCTTCATAAAAAAACATTGTAAATGAAAGCTCTGGGTTTCTTCAAAGATCATTGGCAAAAAAACAAGTGAAGTGCTAGGAAAATATATAGCAGTACCCCGCTGAGACATTGTGCTTCCTTGGTACTGTAGATGCATTGCCAGAAAGATATGAAGCACAGCCGTCTTCAGGGTAAATGTGCTGTAATAAGTATATGAGGAGAGCTTCAAAATGCATTTTCATTTCAGCTAGGTTAAATATCCATGCATCATTTCCAATGGAAGCACGGGATGATAAAGAGAGAGGCAGCAGGATCTGCCCAGGTAACAACAACAGCTAATATAATAGGGATGTCTGTATAATCTAACACAGATCCATCTTCCCTTGCTGACAAAATATTACTTACCTGTACCATTTTCACTACATATATTAAAGATCAGTTGGTTGCTATGAATGGTGTTACCCCGCCTTCTTCAAAGCTGTTGCAGTAGGAGGAGAAAACAGCGAACTCAATATTATTGGAGTAACTAACAATTGTTGGTCCCAAGTCACACATTTGCCCCAATATTGGTTAAGAATGCCACTTGTGTGTGTATATACAATATATATATATATATATGTGTGTGTGTGTGTGTGTGAGGGCCACACAGGGCCCTTATGTAAGAAACTCACCCTGGTGGTCTAGTGAGGGGACAGCAGGGACGCCTGCCGCCCCCTCGTCTTCTACCTTTGCCGGCTCCTCTAGGGTGCACGCGCACTTCCGGGTTCTTAAAGGCGCAGGCGCGCTAACGTAATGACATCAGCGCACAGTGGCGCCAAATTCAAAGTATTTAAAGGGACATTCTGGATTATTACATTGCCATTATAGGTTCTGCTTTCTGAGTTCCTGGTGCCTTGCTTAGCCTGTTTTGTATCTAGATCTTCTGTTGTGACCCCTGCCTGCCTGACTACTCCTGACTTCTGTGATCCTGACTTTGGCTTGTGACCTGACTATTCTACACTCTGTAATCCAACCCTGCCTGCCTGACCATTCTGATCTAATCTCCTGGTTTGACCCTTGCCTGTAATCTGACTCCGATCCTGCCTGATCCCTCTGCTAGTCTACCTGGTTTTGACCTTGGCTGTCTGACTCCGTCTGTGTTGCGGCTGTCCTGACCCGGCCTGATCTGACTATGTTATCTGCCTCCGTCCTGTCCTGTGACCTTCTGTCCAAAGACTTTGCTTAACCGTTGTGTCCCTTTCGCCTTTTACCTCTTTTTAAGTCCAGGTAGCATCTGAGTATCTGAGGGCTCCTCCTGAGGCCAAAGGCAGTCACACAACTGGTGAAGCATGAGCCGAGACCAGGGTGCTTGGCATCTGTTCTGGTTTGGGTGCCAACCGTGACACCTTACATATTTCTGTAAAGCGATGTTACAATTATGTTTATGTGATTTAAGGAAAGGAGCCCCAGAACAGCAAGGATTGGGTAGATGTAGTGACAGGGCCATGAGAAGGGGACAATAAGAGGGGTTAATAAATGGATATAGGTGTTAAATAGAAGGGAACAGGAAGTTTAGGAGTCAGTTACCTTTGGTGCAGCAGGGGAATCGGCAAAGCCCCACTAAACCATCAGTGAGATTGGGGTGAGAAGGTTGAGAGGGGCAATGCATAGGAATGAAACAAGATGCAGCTTGTGGTAGGGTATTCAGTAGAAAGAGAATGGGATAATATTATGGTGCATAAGGAAAAGGCATGGGGCTAGGCTTGGACCGCAAGGTTATACAGTAGGGACTAAGGATATCAAAGAACTCAGCTCAATCATCCAGCCCAATTACAGGTAGGGGAGGGATCTTATTGGCTAGAAAGGAACCCCAGTAGAGGATCAAAGAACTCAGCTCCTTATAACTCCTATGACTTAGGTGCCATCATCCATCAGAATTATAGGTAAGGGAGTGATCCAATTGGCTGGAATGCGACAGAAAGGCCATCGGATTGTTGGGAACCACAGTAGAGGATCAAAGAACTCAGCTCCTTATAACTCCTATGACTTAGGGGCCATCAGCCAGCTCAGTTACAGGTAAGGGAGTGATCCAATTGTCTGGGAGGCGGCAGAAAGGCCTTAGGTTTAGGCCTCCCCAGTAGGAGACCTATGACTAAGTGCCCAAAGGCAGTTCTTTTACAAGCCTGTCTATGGGATCTGTGCCTGCCATTTTCTGCTTTGGTTGGATAACTCCACCTTGAGCTGTAGGTCTGGGACATATGCATCCACACCCCACATACCACTGGTGAGATTATAAACATATTGGCTTTACACTGGGAATTTTTCTTTTTAAATGTAACCCCAGTAGGAGATCAAATAATTCTGCAATTGGAGCCATCTTCAGGGTGGGCCAGTAGAGGCTATAAAGGAGCCCCTGCTGCAACTCCCAGTCAGAGTGAGAGAAAGTGTCCAGGACCACAAAGAGGATCCTGATCTTGTATTGTGTCTGCTACCTCTCCACCAAGGAGAGATACTTTTGGAAATGTAATGCTACCTGTGTTAAGAGAACTCTTGGGAAAGGGACATTTTACATGGGTCTGAACTATGTATTTATTAATTCCATCTGGAGCTTATATGGGACTGTGATATTAAAAGGACTGTGCTGGTTAGTCAATGAGAGTATTATCAGTAAGTGATTCAATAGACCTCCACGTGTCTCTATTGCAGGATTGTTTGGAGGCACTGCACTTTAATATCCAATTTTCTCAGTATCTTCCACAAGTGAAGAGGTTAGATTGCATGATTGCACAAGGTTTCAGTGAGTGTGATCCAGCTCTAAAGGAATGTGCCAAGAAACGGTTACAGTCATTTCCCAAATAAAAATTTGACTCACATTTTGCCTAATGATAAGGAAATCTCATAACATTTTGCTTTTGAGAGAACCTGTCACTGTTTTGCAACTTAGCAGGCCATGAATGCGGCACAGACTGCTGTAAAACCATCTTTAATAAATCAGTAGCTTATCATCGACATTAGCAAAAGAAAAACATTGGATTCCGTGGCCTCCAGCACAGCTCTCACTCCTACTGCTTTCCAATAAGAGCATCTCCTGCTGGGAAGAAGTGGCAATTACATCAAGCCAATGTCTGGGCATGAGCAGAATTAAAAGCTTTTTCTGTAGGTTCATTTGTTATTTAAGAGGTTCTATTCAAAATCCATTTTCTGAGTTTTGAACGTGGAGTAATGATTTTTTTCTAATCAATGAATCTAACTATAGTTAAAAGTTGTACAACTCAAGCACATATGTTGGTGTTTTATTCTTCTCATTCTGTGTTTGGATATTAAATGCATGTTTTGCCTTCAGCCCACCATACTGAGTTGCCAGGTGTTTAATGACCTTCAGAAACTACAAACTTCACAGTCATTGGAGAAAGGCACCCGGGGGGCCATTAGCCTTCTTGCAGAATAGTGCTAATATTTTGAGTCAAGCTTCCATGAAAGTCACCTTCCTATGTATCTATGATCCTTATGGAAGTATTTTTATTGATAGAGAAAAAGCGACTGGATAAACAATGTTTCTTCAGCACCACGGCCAGGTGCCCTCGAGTCTCTTTCTCTAAAGGGTTTGAAGGTTTCCATATCCATTAGACACCTGCCATGGCAATATGGTGGTGTAAAGAGAGAACCTCTATGCATGCCAATAGAATGTGTATGACTGTGATAATCTACATACGAAGTATGTAGCTTTCTTCTATATTCACACCAGGCTAGAGCTTTCTCACATTCATGTTCCTCACTGCTTGAATGTTGAACATGTGACAATTCCTTCACCACCGCAGTCAGCACGTAGCATTTACCAGTCTACCTTTTGAAGGCAACATCCATGGGTGCTATGGGTTACCTGCCTGAAGCAAACTTTACAACTTTTAGAATGATTATGTCTTTTATGGTGTCTACTGGAATAAGTCCCATGTTGACCTGGAGCTAATGGAGAGTAGTGGTGGATGAATTAGATGTTATATTTTATCTTGCAGCTGCAGGGTGGACTTGTCCTTGTGGGTTAGTCAATAGGGGTCTGTAAGGCAGGCCTATCATTAAAATGAGTAATAGGGAGTTTAGATGGGTATAGAAGCTTAGATGCCTATAAAGTAGCATTTGTAGCACTCAAGGTTCTGTTCTCATGTCTTCAGCAGCTTTTGTGTGACTTAATGTTCCATAAAGTCCTAATTTTGTCGATGTTGGGGGTGATGAAATGGCCAATACCTGACACTGCCCCAGACATGTGAAATAAACTGTGGGGGTGAAATTTATCATATAATGTATATTAATACATATCTCAACTGGCTGCAATTTAATTGTATAGAAGTGTGTACTGGAAGCCTTTCCTTGATAGTCATATCATGTGTGACAATGTAGGTCACTATCTCATTAACCTAGTTAATTTGGAGGAGAACGGCAGTTTTTTTTTTACAGGGGAGTTCAGAGTTAATGAAACCACATTTTTCATCCTCTATAGTGAGTACAACGTGGGCTGTATCTAGAAAGACTATTATTATTATCATGACATACTGGTTCATTTTAAGCAAGTACGGCTCAAGTCTTTGCTTTGGGCAATATTTTAAAGAATAATCTTGATTGCCATGGTGATGGTTGCCTCCGTTACCTTTCCATAAGTGTCTGTATGTGTAAACAGTACAGTAACATGTGGAGATACAGTGAAATGACACAGGACAATGTTGGGAAAATTTCTCCAGTTACAGCCGAACGAGAAGAAGAATTCAAAGAGAAGATAAACAACAACTATTGGCTTTTTGGTCAGTGCCAGTCTAAAAAAAAATATATATATATATAATACATGATAAATTCAGTGTTCAGAACTTTACAGGCAGAGCAAAGCAATGAGTAATTGGGCTTCTGTGGATCCAAGGAAACTAAAGGCTTTTAGGTACCTTCTCAACTGCAGACCTGTCCTTAAAGAGTTTGGAATAGGTCATGCAAAAGAAGAGATAAGAAGGCATTGTTTCTCCTTCTCAAGGACAATTCCCTTGATGTACTTGGTTAGGTCTTGATGGAGTGCTTTAGCTTATGTTTACTTTGTGCACACATGTACATTTTTGTCTTTACCAAATGTGTACCCTTTAACTTGTGAACAATTAGTATTTTGTTTCCATTTTGAGTAACAATGAACACGTGGCATAGTTTATTTAAGGGGAGCAAATTCAAGGCTCTTCCAACCTTAACTCCTCTTCAGGATGGGCTGGATGTGTCAGGGGCTGTTGTATAAGGCTTCAGTGAGAAGCTTGGTTCCCTAAGGAAATGGAGACCTTTAATGAAGTTGGGGAATGGGACACCATGGATGGCAGCATAGACAGAGATTAGCAGACCATTCAATAGCACCCTCATTGGAGTGAGTAGATAGAAAGAACAACCTTGAGCTCCACAGAAGAGATGTTGTTTGGGGTAGTTCCTAGGTGGTACTTGCCAAGTGTAGGGACTTAAGTAGGTAGGGAACTCTGTGTCTAATCCTTTCGTGCCCCCTTGAGCCACTGATTTTGTTATGTTACATTTTAGCCACATCTGACCCTTTTCTCCAGTTTTTCGGGGTTCATCTGAGAGCAGATGGGAAAGTCAAATATAGCCAAGAAAGAGTTAAATATATAACTTCCTTACTTTTATCTACTATTTATTCCTGTTTATTTACAATATTTTCTTTTCTTTTAAATGAAGACCAAAAGGTTAAAAAAATGTGTCCCTTTCAAGTGTACCTTTAAAATATGAAAAAGCTGAAGATCATACCATTCCCTTTACCTAAATACCTTCATCCAATAACATTTATTTCTTGCTTTCTGTCTCCCTCTCTGATCCTCTCAATAACCCATTGTATGTACTCAGTGTTCTGAATTCCACACTCACCTTGTGGCCTCCATTCACCACTTTTGTCAATTATGTTCAGCTGAAGGTGCACTTCAGAGAATCACAAATGACATATTTTCATGGAACATAAAGGGAGCATTACTGTTTCTCGTGGATCCGTGAGTAGCTGCAATTGTCACTCCCATAGAAATAGTGTTGTTATCTTTGAAAAATCCATCAATCCAGTCTGGCAAATGAAAGGCAGGGCTTTAGCTGGATATATATATGCTGACAATGTCTGATTTTCAGATTCAACTCATGCCTGACACTTTGATAACTCACTGCTAGGACTTTACTTATAGCCAGATTCCACCTTTGTCCTTATGTTTGGCTTTGGCCCCTTGGCCCAAGCATAATCAGAAACGAAAAAAAATTCAGCATGTGGAGAAGAACATTTTGAAGAACATATAGGGTCCTATAGTTTCCTGGCTGAAGGATGCTATCAATATCTTCTTCAGGGTTTTAGGGTTGACTTTGTTGACTGTGGGGACTACTCACTTCTAGTTGATGATGAAGCATCAACTATTCTCTGTTTGTTGTCCATTGAAAAGTATATGAGGAACAGCTGACCCCATGTCTTAGTTTATGCTTGTTCCATAGTTTGTAATTAGGCTTATGTCACATTGTTTGCTTTCACATCTAGTTCATAGGAACATAGTAACATAGTAGTTTAGGTTGAAAAAAAAAACACACGTCCATCAAGTTCAACCTTTTAAGTTTATATGTATAACCAAGGGCTAGTTGACCCAGAGGAAGGCAAAAACCCCATTTAAGGCCTCTCCAATTTTGCTTTCTTCCTGACTCCAAGATGGCCTTCTTGTCAGCTGGAAGAACCTATTGTAAATAAAGCATTAATCTGTTGCAAAGTGTCACTGTATAGTATCTCATAGAGGCGTCCTAACCACGTGATTCTTGCTAAACTTTGGGACTGGTGGTATCTTGCAGTAATCATCAATTCCAGACAGACCTTAGTTGGTTTTTGATGGAATAGGCATTGCAATGTTTTGATCGTGTGAATATGAAGTAAAAATATTGCTTTGAGTGTTTCAGTGATGACGGGTCTTGGTGACTGTGAGTTTCTAGTGAGAAGAGCATGGGAATTGGTGCAAGACGATGTGTTAGTGGCCAAAGCATGGCTCATTACAGAGCACACACACTGTACCCTCAGGACTCTAATATTCAGGTGTGTAGTGTTACCTGAGACACACAGCGCCATTTCTAAATGGTTGTTCAGTACAATGTGACAGGCTTGCTCCCACAGAATCTGCAGCTGAGATTCAATAACACCTTCATGCATCTTCTTTGAACATTCCAGGGTTTCATTTGTGCATGTTTTGTATGACACTTGTATAAACTGGATGATCATTGGCATTATTACCTTTGATGTAGAGGCACACTCGAAAGGGCAGATTTACTAAGGGTTGTTGTGAAAATCAAAATAAAATTTTAAATAAAAATTTAAATTTTGAAATAATTTTGGGCTACTTCGACTATCAAATAGCCCAAAATTCGATTCGAATTGAAAAAATTATAATTTTCGAATTTTAAAGTACTGGCCCTTTAAAAAGTAAAAAAAGTTCGGAGAAACCGAAGGATTTTGGAGGAAATTGTTCGATTCGATCAATGCGATTATTCGATTTGAACGATTTTAATTCAATCGAATACATTTGTTTTCGATCAAAAACGGTCATTTTCAATTTGCCTCTGTTGTGGGACTTGCTACACTTCATTGGGCAGCTAACCGCAAAAGATATAGTCCATACGTAGGCTGTTTTGTAGCCATTTAAAAGTGATCAAGGCATCGGGCCTCTGGGGGTAAAATTGAAAAGGGTCTGTGGGGCTGCTGGGGCAGTGTTGTTGAATTGTTGCAGGGAGCGGGCAGAGAGAACTGAGGAAAAAAAACATACAAAAAAAATGATATGGGAGAAAAGTAATTGAAAAGGAGCTATGGGGCAGTGGGTGTGGTGCTGTTGAACTGTTGCAAAAAAACCCAGAAAAATACTTAAAAAAAACAAAAAAAAACAAAACCCCAAAAAACTACAAAAAAAAGAAAAATAATTATTTGGGGCAAAGTAATTTGTAAAGGGTTTCTGGGAGTGGGACTGTGCAAAACTGTAATAACTGAAAAAACCCACAAAAAATATGTTTAAACTTTCATAACCTGGCAAATTTTGGAAAATGAACATGGTAATTAGGGAATGTGGCCACAAAAATGGGTGTGGCCAAAAAATTCAGCCCGTTACACGCGGCAACTTTTTTAGCCCTCTTTCTGTTTCCAAAATGTTGGGAGGTATGTGCTTGTATAGCAGTGCTTCTTTTACAACTATAACTTTAGTTGGTTTGAGGTGGGGGGGGGCAGAAGCACTACCTTGCCGAGGACCCTGTTTAGTCTTAATCTGGCTCTGCAAACAAGCTGATCTCTCCCCAATATGTCCACCTTGAGGTTGGCGATATCGGGCTGATCCTATCGTGGGCCCTGGGGCCCAACGAACAGATCCTAATTCATGGAATAGGGGCGGTTGGATCGTGGAGCCGCATCAACGAACAGAACTTTCAGGCAGATATTGAACAGGGAAGCCTGTCGAAGGGCCACATACAGCGGCCAATAAGCTGCCGACTCTGTCTGGCATCTTTTATCCACCCGTGTATTGGGGCCTTTAGAGAGGTTAGTTCAATCCCCTTATATATTTGTACATACAGTATCTCCCCTTAAACGCTTCTTCTTCAGTGTGAAGAACCAACTTGGCCAGTCTTTCCTCATTGCTAAGATTTTCCCTTTACCAGCTTAGTTGCCCTTCTCTGTACCCTCTCTAATACAATAATGTCCTGTTTGAGCAATGAAGACCAAAACTGTACGGCATATTTAAAGCACTGTGCATTATGTGTGTGCTTTATATACCATTCATTTTATAAACAACACATATATTCAATATTAGATATATGTTTTTGTAGTGAAGAACTATTGAGCTTCCTCTGGATCATCTAAAAGGGCTCTAGAATTAATGGTATTTTCCCAGACCTTGATTTGAAAAAAATATATATACATACACACACAGACTTATGAGTCTCATAGCAAAACACACAACTTAAACAGACGATTAATGAATCTAAATATTTATGTAAAAATTTACAATCCCATAGGAGCAATGGAGTTCTATGGAGCTCAGAATTGTGCCCCTTGGCAAACAAAGAAAGGAACCAAGGGATGTGAGCCTTGGAGAAGGCCCTGTCCCCGACTGCTCCAAGACTCACCTCCCTTGGGGACTTTCCTTTACCGGGGACTGAGTCCCAGGCTCTCCAGCTGACATCCACCTTCCTCAGCATGTGTCAGCCATTGTGTCAGTGGCATTCTTCAACCTGGAAAAGGAAACCCTCTTCCTCTCAGCTCTAAATAAGTCCCAACTCTTAGTTAGCCAAGCCAGGGGATTTCCAACCAGGTGGGATTTCCAGAATAAAGTTGAACCTATAGACCCCTACATATCCTTCCCTTTTACGTGTTTTTTGTGACATATTAAAAATATCTATGAAGTGTGTTTAAGAACTATAGAAAACCTTAGGATGCAGTTTCAGTTTCACCTAAGTCTTCATTGTTATTATACTGATGCCTCGTAAGTGAAATGGTTGGTTATTTTTAGCCCCTGGTTGGATTGCCATCTCACTGGGGGCTCTGTTCATGCTAAACTTGTTTCTAAACCAGAAATGCATCTATGGGCACTTGCTTTGGAGACACTACAAGCAACACCAATGAGAGTTGTGGGCAATAATTTGGCAAACCACTGACTGGGGTAACTAAAGTATTGGTAAAAGGTGTGTAAATGAGCTTAATAGGCAAATTACAAGGGTATAGCATTTGATTCCTGATTCCTGATTCAGCCCATTCCGTTTCCACTGATAAATATGCAAAGGCTGAAATTGTTTGGCGTGGGTGAAAGAGACTTTTTTTTTCAACAGAACTTCTCAATACATTTTGCTCATTGCATTATTTTTTAAGAGCTTGCAGAAGTCTTGAGTAGTCATCAGCCCCCAGCATGTTCCCTGGTTATTCCCACTCGCACGCCACAGCTCTGAATAGTTACCTGGCAGATGCTCCTGCGTCACGCACAGGAACTTAAGCTTTATATTGAGGCTAAAATGAATGAGCGCTCTTGCATGGAGTTTTATTAGCATTGAAAATAAGCCAAAGAAACAGTCTCCGTGTGTTTCATGCTCTCTTTGTGGATTAGAGGAAAAAAAAAGATTTCTAGGATTCAGGCAAATTATTCCTTATGCTGGCTTTGTGTTTCAATGAGACGTATAATCGAAAACCCTTGATTTCCCCCAATTTTCCATTACATATCTGTAATGGACTTTGTCAGGTCTTCTTCCCTCAGGGTTTAGCCATGATTCCAGGCTTGGTGGTGGCACATAGGCTAGAGAAGTTGAAGCCCCCTCTTGGATTCATTAGTTCAGGGCCCACCATTAGCTCATAAAAAGTCATTGTCCAGGTTCAGGTTGTAATTTGGGTGTTTATTGCAGATTCATGTTGGGTGCAGGTCAGACTGGGGGATAGATACCTCTGTTGCTTGGCACCCTTGTGGCCTACAGTATAAAACTTCTCGTCCAAATATTCTCTGGGAATATCCCTGTGAGCTTGGCACCTTTCGAACAGGCCTCACCATCTTAACATAATATACCAACCTTCAAAAACCATACCAGCTAACAACCATAGAAAAACTTCACCCTATGCCAAACCTACGTAACCATTACCCATTTAACCATCCCCTCATCTCAGTGGTGGGAGCTGTTCCAAAAACAAATTGAATTGTGCCCCAATTCCTGCAACTGCTCTGTACTTAATCCACCAACTCCTTCCCAATATCTAGCCCAGCTTTCTTGATATGTGATTTCTGGACTGGCTGATTCTTAACCCCTATCATGGCCCTCTCTGATCATTCTCTAGCCCTGGGGCTTCTTTTTACTACCAATAACCCCCTCATTGTTGACACAGACTCCCCACCCACTACATCCTACAATGACATTCTTGACAATTCTGTGCTCCTACTATGTGCCAACATTTTGGGGAAAGCCTATATCTGTGTCAGCGCGATAATACTCCCTTGCACAAAGTATGGTCCATCCTTAATCCACATTCAAACTTTAAACCATACAATGTACTGGTAGTTCACTGGAGGCTCTGTGAGCTCGCCAATGTGATCATTCCAACTACTGGTAATTTTAAGGGCCTGTCCCAATCTGCTACCAGTTCTTGGTTCCTGAGAACTTCCAGTGATTTTCTGGTTCTGACTGGCCTGTTAATTGCATTTTGCCTTGCCTGACTCCTGTCCAGACCATTAAATTAAGTTGGTTCTTTGCGCTGCCTCTTCTACAGACAGTTTACTCTGAGCTCTCCCTTTGGACAGAGTGGAATAACTTGACTGCACAGAACCCTGACCTCAACTCATCTTTGGGCAGCATGGTGGTTTTATGGTTATCTGCCTTTCAGTGCTGGGATCTTGGTTTGATACCATCTAGGGCAATTTCTGCAAAGAGTTTGTATGTTTTCATGGGTTTGTTATGGTTTCCCACCTTGCTCTAAAAAACGTTAGTTGGCTCCTAATACAACTGGCATGTGTGAACAGGATAGGGACCATAGACTGTAAGTTCCACTAGGGAAGGTACTTATGTGATCAAAGTCTGTAAAGTGATGTTGAATATGTTGGTGATGCCAAGGACCTTCAACTGAGAACCAAGACTGGTGCCCAACCTCACTAATGCTCTTATAGCTGAATAGAAGAAAACCCCATCAACAACTGTGTCCTTCCCATAAGAAAAGGGGCAACTTCATATTAGAAATGTTACAGCAGCAGGAGTCCATATTTGCAACCAGATGCCCTTTTATTGGCAAATAAACCTTTCATTTCAGTGTATTAACATTTTCACTCTCAATCCCATAACATTATCCCGGCAGGTTGCATGCGCTATTAAAAAGAAGATAATTTCATGTTATACAAATTGTTTAAGTTTCGTATTGGTAGGAGCTGAAAGAAGAGTGTTTGGTACCATTATAGGTAGGACTCATTTGGCTGACCTCCTACTGTGCATTATATTTATGTTTTGGGAGAAATATGCTTAAATATAAATCCTGCTGCGCCGGCTGTGTTTTTCCACCATAGATTTCTCTATTTCCTGTGGTTCTGTCTGAGTTCTGGATTGAATATCTGTTAATGAATTGTGAGGTTTAGAACTTCCAATATGAGTCTGTGTGTGGGAGGCGGGAGGGAAATGTACATGCGCATGCAGATATCTATGTCTGTGATTCAAAAAGAAAATTAACCTGCAATTCATAATAAGGCGTAAAGGTACAGTTGTACGGCCACAAGTTACATGGAATCATAATGAGTCCGATTTGCAACACAATAGCGACGGAAAATGATGAGCAAGTAATTCTAGGGTAGGAATCTGTGAAATTACATTCATTTGCACACTTTCATTTTTTATTTACGGAAGAGAATTATTTGAAAAATATACATTTAGACATTTTTAATTACTTATATGTAGGGGATTATTTACTAAAATCCAAATTTATCTCATATTCTAAAAACCACGAACAAACTCCCATGCCCGATTTCAGCTTATTTATTAATGAATTTAACTTGATAAAATCAATTGTAAACCCAAGTTGCTCAAATTGTTGGGGCTTTTTCCAGAACTGCTTAAATTCATCGGGTTTTTGCGTCCAAAACGAGACACCGGCAGCGTTTTGTGAATTATTCGGTGAAGCAAAACACCTAGATTCGCCCATCACTAATCAGGGTATAATAAATCTCGAAAATGCATTTTTCCTCTTAAAATTTGAGTTTTCTATGGAAAAAAAATTCAGATTTTAATAAAAAAAAAACCCAGAATTTAGAATTTTGGGCTAAACCCAGTGTAGACCATAAAAACTTCAAATTGAGATAGGTGCCTCTCCCATTGACTTATACAGGACCTTGACAGGTCTGAGATGGCAGATTTTTGGATTCTCTCTTTTTGCAGAATCATGGTTAGTGATGATTGAATTTATTCGCCTGGCGCGAATTCACTGCAAATAAATTTGCGAAACGCGGGGGCGTCTGTTTTTGGACGCGGGTGTCTGCTTATTCGACGCCGGTGAAAAACTGATGCCCGCGTCCAAAACAAGACGCCGCCAGCGTTTCGTGAATTTTTGGGTGAAGCAAAACACCTAGGGGCAGATTTACTAAATTCACACGAGTGATCCGAATATTCAATCGAATTTTCAAAAAGATTCTAATTCATATTTCTAATATGCAAATTAGGCAAATTCGACCAAATTAACCATCGAATAGTTGAATTCGAATTATTTTGAATATTCGAATTTAATTTTATTCGAATATTCAAAAATTCGATGGTCAAATACTTTCCCATTAAATTTAAATTCGACCACGTACGTCGCCAGATTAAACCTACCGAAATGGGGATCATTCCCTAAGACCGCATATGAAAAATTTGATCGATCACTTAAAAATCGTTTGAATATTCGATTCAAAAATCCGAACAAACGATCGAATTTCTATATTCAATCTTTCGATCATTCGAATTGTGGTAAAATACTTCGAATTCGATATTCGAATTCGTAGGATTTTACCTCCCCACTATTCCCTGGTCGAATTTCGAATTTTTTTATCATTTCGAAATTCGACCAATAGTAAATCTGCCCCTGATACGCCCATCATGTTTCAGTGATTTTCTAGTAGCCTTAAGGTGTGAAGATCCAAATTACAGAAAGATCCATTATCCAGAAATCCCCAGGTCCTGAGCATTCTGTATAACAGGTCCCATGTCTGTATATGATTTCTATGAATCAGCCTCTCAATTTTTTAATCTATTGAACACTGCCTGTAAGGGGACCTTATTCCCACATTTCCTGTGTTACAGTATGACCCTCAGCTATCCCTGGTTGGCTGCTGATTGGCACTGTATATATAAATATATAGACTGTGCAATGCAGTCTCATGGCTTTTTGCCAGAGGCTTCTGGCAGTGAACTTCCTAAGTGAATTGGTGTCAAGCCATCATTAATCAGGAATAGTAAGATGTAGCTAGATCCTGTAATAGTCTCTCTAGGAGAGCCAGCCAGACTTAGGGCTACCTATAGGGATGGGTGAATCTGACCTGTTTCGCTTCACCAAAAATTCACTCCTGCAAAAAATAGCCAAAATGCATTAAAGTCTATGGGTGTCAAATTCTTTTGAAACACAAGTCTATGGGCGTAATTTCAGCAGCGAAACATGGTGAAAGACTTTGCTCATCCCTAGCTACCTATACTGAGCAGCTTTGGCTCCACCGAGGAGTGATAGAAGGGATTATACCCCAAGGGCATTGTTGCCTAGTCAGGGAACCAGAGACAGGTGATAGGGGCTTCCTCAGAGGAAACAGGAGAAGTTCTGGGTAGACCGATATTCCCATCTCAAGCACTACAAGAGGGACGTCTCTGCTATTGGTCATTATTATGATTATACACTGACCATCGTGCAATAACTATTCTCTGTATCGTGAATCTGTGTTAATAAATCAGTCAAGTTATTGTTCCAAGAACGACTGACCAATTATTGGGCAAAAAGCAAAAATAAGCACAAATGTGTCCAATGTGTTCAAAGGACTCACAAGGTGAAGCAGTGGCCCAGGTGCTCCTCTCCGAGGCCCTCAGCTCAGGGGAGGGATCAATCCGTATAGAAGAAATAAAAGGGATAGGGCACTCTGGAAATCACTTGCAGATCAGACCAAAAGTAACAATTAAAAAGTAGACAATCATGTCAAGCTTTACACGTTTCGTGTCCATCGAATATTCGAATTCGAATGATTTGAATATTCGAATAAAATTTTATTTGAATATTCGAAAATTCGATGGTCGAATACTTCCCCTTTAAATTTTTATTCGACCACCTACTTTGCCAGATCAAAGCTACCGAATTGGGGATCCTTCCCTAAGATTGAATATAGAAAATTCGATCGATCGATTAAAATCGTTCGAACATCCGATTCGAATTCGATTTGAATATTCGATTAATCAAATTTTCTATATTCTGTATTCTATTTTCTACATTTTCTATATAAAATTCGAATCATTCAAATTCGAATATTCGATGGTCCAATTTGCATATTCGAAGATTCGAAGGTCCAATTTGATACAAATTCGATCGAACCTCGAATTCTTCATGTGAATAATTTTCTATATTCGATCATTCGATCGATCGAATTGCGATCAAATCCTTCAAATTTTACTTCCCAGCTATTCCCCGCTATTCCCTTGGTCGAATTTCGAATTTTTTTGGTATTCGAAATTCGACCAATAGTAAATCTGCCCCTTAGTCAAGAGCCCAATTATTGTGCACTTATAGAGGTACAGTTGCACAACACCCTGCCTCCAAACCATTCCGAGGGCTCACCCCCTGAGGAATATAGGTCTCATCTGGAGCCCGGGTTTGTGTAAAGCTACAAGTTAGAGTTACGGGCTTCTCATTTTACTATAGCCTTACAATCGTATATAGTTATTTATGTTCAATGTTTGGATTGTTTTCTGTCCATCCTATGTATGTTGGAATCCCCAGCGACGTTTAGACGAGTTGAACTATAGAAATAAGAAACTCACATATATCCCATAACAGATACAAATAGGAAATATTGGTACGTGACACCCTCTGCTGGTGTAAGGAACTCAATACTATTTCCCATAGAGTTTTAATAAAATCATTATAAAACCCATAGAAAAGAACTTGTTCCATCGAGATGCAGCCAATGTGTCAGTGATGTTATAGAATCAGAACCATGGGTTGCTCTGTATCCTCAAAAGCCCAATTACTGCCAGAAATCCAAGGCAGAAGTTAAAATTGGTTTGGGTACAATTCGCCGTTTGCCATTTTCCCCAAAAGTTGAAAAAAGAAATAATAAAGGGAGAAACAGCAAATTATCTAATTTCATTTAAATTAGTAAAATATCATTTAAAAGAAATCCGCAAATTTATTATGTCAGAAACTCATAATATATATGTATATCAGATCTTAGTACAGGTATGGGACCTATTATCCAGAATGCTCAGGACCTGGGGCTTTCCAGATAATGGGGATTTCTGTAATTTGGAACTACTAGAAAATCATGTGAATATTGAATAAACCCAATAAGCTGGTCTTGCTTCCAATAAGGATTGATTACTGTGTATTTTAGTTTGGATCAAGTGAAAGCTCCTGTTTTATTACAGGTATGGGACCTATTATCCAGAATGCTCGGGATTTGGATCTTTATACCTTAAGTCGAGTAGGAAATCATGTAAACATGAAATAAACCCAATTTTGCTTCCAATAAGGATTAATTATATCTTAGTTGGGATCAAGTACAAGGTACTGTTTTATTATTACACAGAAAAAGGAAATTGTTTTTACAAATTTGCATTATTTCATTATAATGGAGTCTATGGGAGACGTCTATTCCGTTACTCAGAGCTTTCTGGATAACGGGTTTCCAGATAAGGGATCCAATACCTGTATTATTACACAGAAAAGGGAAATCTTTTTTAAAAATTTTGATTATTTGTTTATAATGGAGTCTATGGGAGAAAGCCTTTCCATAATTCAGAACTTTCTGGATAATGGGTTTCCAGATAACAGATCCCATTTCTGTACAAGTATGGGATCCATTATCTGGAAAGCTGTTATCGTGAAAACTCAATTTTATGGGATAGCCATCTCCATGCACATTTTTAAAAATGATTTGATTTTTCTGTGTAATAATAAAACTAAGATATAATTAATCCTTATTGGGGCCAAAACAAGTCTTTTGAGGTTATTAAATATTTAAATAAAATATATACATTTTTAGTATACTTAAGACTTGGGGGCAGATTTACTAAATTCACATGAAGGATTCGAAGTTCGATCGAATTTTCAAAAATTTTCAAAAGATGTTTTTGAAGACCACTTCGACCAGTGAATTTTGAAAATTCGATCACATAGAATGATTTCAATAATTCGAATAAAAAGCTATTCGAATATTCAACTATTGGACAGTCGAATTACTTCCCCTTTAAATTTTTATTCGACTGCCTAGTTCGCCAGATCAAAACTACCAAATTGGCTTTCATTAATTTTGATTGAATAAAAAAATTTGATCGAATGGATAAAATCGTTCGAATGATTTTATCGATCGATCAAATTTTTTCTATCCGATCGTTCAATCGAATTGCGGTAAAATCCTTTGAATTCGAATATCGAATTTGAAGTATTTTACTTCGCACAGTATTCCCATCTATTCCCATGGTTGAATTTGATGGTTTTTTAACCCACAAATTCGACCCTTAGTAAACCTGCCCCTTAAGGAACTGTTCAGTGAGTTTGCAATTGATCCTCGAATTTTTGCTATCGATCGAATAGCGGTAAAATCTTTTTTATTCCCACACAATTCCCAACAATTCCCATGGTTGAATCCGAGGGTTTTTTAACCCTCGAATTCGACCCCTTAGTAAATCTGCCCCTTGTGTTCCAAATTATGGAAACATCCCTTATTCGGAAAACCCCAAGTCTCGAGCATTGTGGATAACAGGTCCCATACCTGAATTATTATTACTGATTTGTGATTAAATCTACAAATAAATCTCCATTATTCATAAGCCTGTTCTCCAGAAAGCTCTGAATTACAGGAAGGCCGTCTCCCACAGACTCCATTTTAATCAAATAATTAAATTTTTTTAAAATGGATTAATTTAAAAACAGTAGCTTGTACTTGATCCTAAATAAGGTATATTTAATCCTTACAGAAGGCAAAAGAATCCAGTGTTGGACTGGGATGCCAAGGGCCCACCAGAAAACCTTAGACTGTGGGCCCACTTTTCAAATGTGTATCCCCTCTCTCGTCACTCAGCCTCTTTATTCTCATAGTCCTTCATATCTACAGTCCGTACTATATTTTTCCATTAATAAGTATTTTCCATTTCCCATAAAGAAATAGGGAATGACCATGAAAAAGGTTAGAACCAAGAGGGCCCACTGGCACCTTGGCCCACCGGGAGTTTTCCTGGTATCCTGGTGGGCCAGTCCGAAACTGAAACAATCCCATTGGGTTTATTTAGTATGTCAATTATTTGCTAGTACGGTAAGGAGATCCAAACTACACAAGTTCCGAGTAGTGATGAGCGAATCTATCCCGTTTCGCTTCGTCGAAAGATTAGCGAATTTCCAGCGAAATTCGCGAATTGGTGGAAAAGTTGGTGAAATTTTCGTCAGGGCGAATTTTCCCTGGCGTTTTGCAAATCTATTCGCCAGCAGCGCATCTCAGGAATTCGTGCCTGGCGAATAAATTCGCCCATCACTAGTTCCGAGCATTCTAATTAACAGTGTCAGGAACTGGTAGGGGGCGCTAAGGAGGAACAGGTATGAAAGGTGAATCCTTCAGGCAGGAGTTGATACGGGGTGGACAGGAACAGGAAGAGGATGTGACTGGATGGAAAGAGACGGAGAAGGCAAACACTCTGTGATTGAAGCAGGGTGAAGAGTCAAGATGGTGCAGGAGTAGAACTAGAACAGGACTAGGATGAAGACTGTGAGACAGAACATGATGGTGCAACCAGGTCAGGATGGGGCTGATGAGGGGCACTGGAGCAGGACAGAGGGGAAAAGAAGTAGGAAAGGACTAGGTTCAATAACAAGATGAGTAGGGAACAGGATAGGAACTAGGCAAGGAGCAGCCAGAGGCCAGAGCTGGGACAAAGAGAGGGTCAGGGTCAGGCCTCAGTGATCAAGTAAAGCCAAAGTACAGGCATGGACTGTAAAGAGGGCTGTACTTAAATAAGGCAGGGTCAGTCCTGTTTGGCCTCAACCCACCCATAAAGGATGCTGGGGTGAAATAGCTATGCCCAGGACCCAGATGACAAGGGAATGAGAACTTGCCGGCTACTCTACTGGCCCCGTGTTTAGATCAAGCAGCCAGCAACCAGGAAGTCCAACCATCAAACCCCACCAGAGCCTGACAAACAGCTCCCATACTTGTACAGATTAATCCACTTGGATTTGTGAGTTAAATGCGTCGTGACTCGGGACTAATTGAAGAAACTGTGTTACTTAAAGTCATCTTAACTCATTTAATTCATTTAACCTTTTCATTAGCATACCAAAGCACCATTGTTCACAATGATGAACACTTTAATTAGATGGGATTCTGTGATGCAATTTTCTGTGTAAAATGGGAAAAGTGGGATATCTGAGTTTAGTTATTCTGTGTCAAACACACAAACCAAAGTGGCTTCATCTGTATATACTTTTAGAATATTCCATTAAACATTTAAAAACTAATTGAAAAACCCATAAATAGAAAGTATGAATGAATCCATTTTTTTTAATACATTTTTTAATAGTGATGTTTTTCAGGAAAAAACAGCAAATCCTCGATGTATAAACGATAATATGATCTTTTGTTTATGTTAATAAGGGTCAAAATGTGGATGCAAAGCACCATATTTATACATACAATGCTACGTACCTCCCCAAATTTCGGTAAAACTTTGCACTGACCCTAAGTCAACCTCAGCTCAGTCTGATCTACCACACCACATTGATTTATGACTGGCCCACCTACTCTGAGCAGCAGAAGAAGAGAAGCATAAGGGGTAATGATGGTTGCACTAGACCCTTAGTTCTAGGTTCTAGATTATAGTTTGCCCTGCTCTGACAATACGTTAGATATTGGATTTTTGCACTAGCCCAGGAAACGCCAACTGCTGATTGGTCAGTAAGTCCATGGCCTTGCAAAAGAGCATTGATCTCTATTCTCACCCCCTCCCTTGATTTCTACCACCTCTTTCACCTCGGTTGCATATTATTTTTTTAACAAAGGTCTGGCAATTTGATAGCATGATATTTCTCCCATTGGCTGGTTGCTGTTGATTCTCACCTAAAAGGAAATTCAACCCAATAAATAGAACAGAATGTGCAGAGTTAGTAAAGACACATTCCACTTCCGTGTTGATCATATAGGAAGGAACAGAGAGGTTTCAAACTACTGTATCCAACATTATTGGACCGTCATTGGTTGACTAAGGATTCTGGGAAATGTATGCATGGGAGCTTGACAACTTACCATTAGAAATATTTCTCATTGCTTGGTACATAGCAGTTTATGTTTAAGGCTTTACAACCAGGTACTGGAATTAGAATCCAGATTAACTTGGCTGAAACTTAATTATTCTGATTACACTGATTTAACGAACATTAATTATGGATCCATGGACTAACGGGAACCTCAGGAGGCTGTAACTGGGACACCTCTTTCTGACCTTCCCACCCCTTAGCATTTAATTGAATTAAGAGGTTATCATTCACATTCATTTACATAATTTCCCTTTTTAATTGACCATTTTCCGGGCTAAATGATAATACAATAACGCATTAGCTTCTATGGGGAGTTTGGACAAGTCTGACACTCCTTTCTACAAATACCCCTGCCGCACTGTTTCTAAGGAAATAAAATTTTGAAGGCTTAAAATGAAGGAGAAAGTATGATGTAATTATTTAAAATATATTTTCCCTTTTGCTCTAGAAATATCGCTATCAAGATGAAGACACCCCTCCTCATGATCACTCATTACCTCGGCTAACTCACGATGGGAAAGGCCCCGAACTTGTCCACGTGTCAGAAAAGAACTTATCGCAAATTGAAAATGTCCATGGATACGTGATGCAATCGCATATATCACCGCTAAAGGTAGGTACCCTGAATTTATATCCATAGAGTGCCAACTGGAGGTTGGGTTGATAACCTTCAGTATCTGTTCACAGGGCATATATTGCTAATCTGGAATAAAACATTCAGCAAGGCTTTTTACTGCCTATTGACATGGGTTTCTAGACTTTTACTCATGTGAAAGTAGAACGTGATCAAAGACCAACAATACAATACTGGAAAGAAGGCCTGTTCCACAGCTCTACAACCTTAGCAGGACAGGACTTAATTTTAACCTGAGAATATAATTATCCAGTCATTAAGATGAAATAATCATCCCATAACTAGTGATGGACAAATCTGGGACGTTCAGGCGAAATTCGCGAAACGCTGCGTCTCATTTTGGACATGGGCGTACATTTTTGCATTTCTACATTGCTGGCAATGGGCGCCGGCATCCAAAAATGGACACCCGCATCCAAAACAGACGCTGGCGAATTTTCGGCAGGTGAAATTTTACGCCCCAGGCGAATAAATTTGCCCATAACTACCCATAAACAAGAAATATATACCTCCTGGCTTGTGAAGGCCCTTGAGTCATTTGCTTAGACAACCAAGTATTAAGGTCACCACTGGAACCTGCAAATTTGAATTTGGTTCCTGAAGGCATCAATGACTAAAGTCTTAAAAGTATATTCCAATTGATTACATATATTGATGATTGAAATAATCTTAGATTCTCCAGGAGGGAGGCGCAGTCTTAATATTTCAGGCATCTTCACCTTGTTGCTGAAGTTGTAAGGAACACTTTATAGTGTTTATTTATTGGAGCATTCACTCATGAACATGATGACCATTAAAAGGTTCAACCATGCCATCAAGTGGCAGTAAACTAAACTGCAATGAAGTCTAAACAGTGTGCAAGCCCATTCCTTATAGCAGGGGCCAAATCCTTTTTATCCATGAACCACATTCAAATGTGACCTTAATGTATAGTAAGGTCACCACTGGTACCTGAAAATAGGAATTTGGTTCCTGAAGGCATCAACAACTAAAGTCTTAAAAGTCTCTGCCAAGGGATTTCATGTATTGATGATGGAGAGAATAGGAGCTGAGGCAGGGCTGCTTTTTCTTAGATTCTTCATGAGTGAGGGGGCAGTCTTTATATTTCAGGCATCTTCACCTTGTTCCTTGTTGCTGAAGTTGTAAAGAATGTTGTATAGATCTCACTGCATTTTGTCCTCCCTCTACTAGTTGTCACTGTTGTACCTTTAGTAGCATTCACCCTTTACTATGAGGACCATCAAAAGGTTCAACCCTGTCCTCAAGTGGCAGTAAGCTGAACTTGCAATGAAGTTGTGTAAACTGTGAGCAAGCCCTTTCCTTATATCTGGGATCCCCAACCTTTTTTTACCTGTGAGCCGCATTAAAGTGTTAAAAAAGTTGTTGGATTGGCTATTTGGTAGATCCTATCTGGACTGGCAGTCTACAGGAGGCTCTGTGTGGCAGTACAACTGGTTTTTATGCAACCAAAAGTTGCCTCCAGGCCAGGAATTAAAAAAGCACCTGCTTTGAGGACAATGGGAGCAACATCCAAGGGGTTGGTGAGTAATATGTTGCTCATGAGCCACTGGTTGGGCATCTTTGTCTAGAGCTCCATGTGACAGGACTTGTAGATAAACGGGAGCTGAATCTTCTGCCCCACCAGCTGGAGATGAGATGTTGCTTAGATTACTGTATGATATTTTCTTTGTTTCATTACAGAAACACAGATACTTATAATTGTAGGCTTGTCATTGTTGAGCACCATACAATGGTGTCTCCCTGTAATAAGTGGCTTGTTTGTCTATTGTCGTCGTGGTTTACTAAACTTCCTCTCTTGTCTTTGTGTATAATCCCCAAGGGAAAATAGCATTGTGTAGAGATAAATAGCTTCCCTGAGCAGGTGTCTCTTTTCTCACATTCATTGATTCTTTGGTTCACTTTGTATGAATTAAATGCCTGGAAGTGGCAAGCCGACAGTTTATAACGACAGTCAAAGCTTGAGGGCTACACCCAGCACTACCCTATCATTTGGGGGTCGACACAGGATAATCTACAGAAGAATCATTATTGGTGAGCTATAGTTTACAGAAATATGTCAATAGGTACTGCCAAATATTAGTAGCAAATTTGTCCCATTTCACTTCGAAAAAAAATTGTGAAAATTAGCGAAAACACATTAAAGTCTATGGCCGACTTTTTTTGCCACACAACTTTTTTTGTTGCAAAATCTGTTGGAGTCCATGGGCGACTTTTTTTTGTCGCGGCAATTTTTTTGTAGCAAAATATATTACGGGCATCTTTTTTTTCTCTCTTCAAGTGCATTAAAGTCAATAGGCATTTTTTTCATGTTTTTTCCTCCCTCTAAAAGCTTTGTCAATGAGTGTTTTTTTTCTCATTCCAATTGCATTGAAATTAATGGGTGTTTTTTTCCTCTGCAAATTTGTTTTCACTGTGAATTTTTGTCGACAGTTTTGCAGAAAAAAAATCCGCAGATGGCAAATGTGAAATTTCACTGTGAATCTATTCATGACGAAAAAATTTGCTCATCATTACTGACAAATAAAGATTAGCATTACTATAGTAATAATAGAGAACCCATGGATTTCAGTATCTACCTGTAAGATTTTCTTTGGTTCTCTTTGGTACCAGAACATCATATGATTCAAAAGCATAAGGCTGGGAAGGGGGTTCTCATCAGTAAGAGGTGGGTGTAGAGCCTGGGTTAGAGTTTGCCCAAGAAGTTGAGTTGGGGAAGGGGGTGAGGGCATTGGAAGTTCTAGAGGTGCTAGATAAACAAACAAGTTGTCAGGAATAGCGATGGGCAAATCTGATCCATTTTTGGCAGCAGAGAAGTATAATCCTTATAGCAACTGCTCTCCGATGCTATGATAGAATTATTTCCATAAACCCACCAAAAAAAAAAAAAACACGTCTGCAAACTTTCTTTTGCCCAGTAGGGGGCAGAACGGGATCGCTAATTTTCCCTTTTTTTTTTTAACCTTTTAGAAATTAATATTTTGCGATCAGCTTCCTATTTTTTTATGATGGCAAATTATTATTCCTTTTATGCTTGTCTGAAACTCTGTAATTAGTGAAAATAATTACAGGTCTCTGCGAGTAAAGTGCAAAGCTATTTCCCTGCATCTCGTTTCTCCTCTGTATTTTTTTTTAAAACCTCTGTTTATTACAAACGTCTCATTATGACTTTGTCTTTGTTTGTATCCTTGTATTTCCTCTGTTATTCTACAGTATAATGGCTGTATCCCATGTCCAGCTGCCGTCACCGTGTGATTACTAAATTATAAGAGGACAAACCCACTGGTAATAATGGGCATGTATGGGGCTCTGATAATGGCTTAGAAAGTGGGGGGTAAAGCCACAACATCATTTTCATTCTGTTTCCAAAACAGCAGAAACTTTATGACATAAATAATCCTTACGGTAACATGAGTTTCTTAATTGAGTTTGTTATTGAGTTTGATAAAAGACACACACACACAATCCTTTGCCCAACAGAAAAATCTGTTGAAGACAAAAATATCCAAGCAAATAGTATATGGCAACAGGTATGTAGGGGTAGAGATGATGGGCAATGGTTTAGGAAAGGAATTATGGACGTGGAAAGTGCTTTGTATTCATCAAATCCATATATGTACAGTATTTAAATAAAAATCAATGAATTCACAAGGAAGTGCTGGTCCGGGGATGAGTGTGTGTGTGTGTGTTACCACCCCTTTAAAGTGGACCCGTCACCCCAAAAAAATATTCAAAATCCTATTTTTTCACATTAGTCAAGCAAAATGAATATTAATTACACTATATAAATTATTTGATTCTTGTTTTCTTCAGTCTGGGAATTCATAATTATAACAAGCAGGCAGGAGCCATTTTGTGGACACTGTTATTAAGACAAGACTTGTATCATCTCAGAATCTTGTTTGTGCACCAGAATGGGGGGCCTGATGTCTAACCCCATGTCCTGGCTACACAATTAAATGGTTAAGAGAACTGGGGGAATGTGTGGGGAGCAGTGACATATAGGAAGTGCTGAATGGAAAGTGAAAGTAATTGTCTGACTAAGGCAAAGAGGAGTGGCAGACAATATTTGATTGACAGCTGAAATGAGCTTAAAACAGCTATGAATGCTTTAATAAAAAATTGAAATTGGATTTCATGTTTCATTTTAAAAAGACTTTTATATACAGATTTTTGTGTCTGGGTGACGGGTCCACTTTAACCTCAGCTGTAGAAGTAGTGAACTAGCCGCCAACACAAGCTCACAGAGGTGTATAACTACAGTTACTAGAGCCTGAGACTTGAGTCCCTACAATGGTGGATGACACTGGAGGGTACAAACCTTTTTTTTTTTTTTTTGCCTCGTCATTGGAGCCTCTGGCTGCTCTACTAACTACTCTAAGCCCACCTTTATATATTTCTGTAAGCTTGTAATTCATAACAACCAATCAGATGCTGCGTTTCATTATTCTAACTGTCCTGAACAAGTAAAAACAAAGTGCTGGTTGATTGGTAGAGGTTAGTGATAACACGAAAAATTCATGGAATACATTGATGTCAATGGGTGTCAACATTTTTTTTTTTTGCTCCAAATGCTTTAAAGTCAATGGGAGTTTTTCTTGTGGCAACTTTTGTTGTCTCTGCATTATTTTTTGTCCAAATGCATTAGTCAGTGGGTGTTTTATCTTAAAGGAGAAGGAATATCATTTTACAATTTGGGGGTAGGCACCCCCAAGTGACTACTTCTACTTACCTGACATCCCAGGCCAGTGTTTTTATCAAAAGAAAACCGCTCAAAATTAGTGATGGGCGAATCTATCCCGTTTCACTTTGCCGTAAAATTCACGAATTTTCAGCAAAAAATTTGCAAAACGAGTTGCGGTACGTTTTTGACGCGTGGCAAGTTGTTTTTGACACGTCGCATTCGACGCACGTCGTGTCATTTCCAACGCATTGCGTCATTTTCGCCGCGCAACTCGTTTTTTTTTTACACCATCGAATTTTCGCTGGCGTTTCGTGAATTCATTCACCGGCTGTGAATCGTGGGGATTCACCAAAAATTTGCGCTTGCCGAGTAAATTCGCCCATCACTACTCAAAATCTCTTTGAGCACAGCGGAGAGATCCTCTTCCTGCTTCTTCAGGTTTTCAAATTTTCCAGGGCAAACGCATGCGCAGTAGAGCGAAATAGAGTTTTTCGTTAAAGTTCTTCTTTTCACTGAACTGCGCAGAAGATCTCTCTGCTGTACATGGAGGAAGAACCCTGGGCTAGTGCGTTTTTCTTTTGATAAGAGTAAAAGTAGCATTTTACACTTGGGGGTACTAAAAGTTAGGCACCTCCAAGTGTAAATTGCTATTCCTTCTCCTTTGAGGCAATTTTTTTGTCCAAATGCATTAAAGTCAATGTGTGTTTTTTCTTTTGGCGACTTTTTTGTCCTAATGCATTAAAGTCAATGTGTGTTTTTTCTTATGGCAACTTTTTTGTCTAAATGCATTAAGTCAATGTGTGTTTTTTCTTATGGCAACTTTTTTGTCCTAATGCATTAAGTCAATGTGTGTTTTTTCTTATGGCGACTTTTTTTGTCCAAATACATTGTCACTGGGAATTTTTTCATCTGCGTAACTTTTTTGGCACATTCTTCAGCTGCATGTTTTTGAAGCAGTTTCACGAAAAAATTTGGGAATGGCTAAATGCAGAATTTCGCTGCAAATCCATGGTTTCGCTCATCACTAGTAGAGGTTGCTGGATGCTGAAGGTTCATGAGTTCAGGGCGGACATTACTGAAGTTATACGTTGAACATATTCAACGCTTGCTGCACACAAGTTACAGAACATTGGCACAGCCAGTAAAGGAATGGCCAGTAAAGGAATGGCCAGTAAAGGAATGGCCAGTAAAGGAATGGGTAGGAAGAGGGGCAAATGCAGACAGTGCCTTATCCATATGGAAAGCGTTGGACAAACACCCAAACAGGGCAGTATGTAAATTATAAAATACATGAATCATGGCTCATTAATGCTGGCAAGGGCAGTGAGCAAACTACAATTTTGGTGCAATTGCCATGTTTTTTCACCATTATGCTTTATGGATTTTATTTTCAATTCCAGTTGTGTTGTGCCTGAGGCAGTTGTGCTGTACCTGTTGCAGTTGTGATGTTTCTGATGCAGTGGTGTTGTGCCTGATGCAGTGGTGTTGTGCCCTTATACAGTGTGTTGTACCTGATGCAGTTATGTTGTACCTGTTGCGGTTGTGCTGTTCCTGATACAGTTGTCTTGTGCTTGATACCATGTTTTGTGCTTGATGCAGTTGTGTTGTACCTGATGCAGTTGTGTTTTGCCTGATACAGTTGTATTTTGCTTGTTGTAGTTGTACTGTTCCTGATGCAGTTGTGTTGTGCCTGATGCAGTTGTGTTGTGCCTGATGCAGTTGTGTTGTGCCTGATGCAGTTGAGTTGTGCCTTTTTGTTGTGCCTGATGCAGTTGTGTTGTACCTGATACAGTCTTGTTGTAGTTGCGCTGTTTCTGATGCAGTGGTGTTGTTCCTGATGCAGTGGTGTTGTGCCTGATACAGTGTGTTGTGTCTGATGCAGTTGTGTTGTGTCTGATGCAGTTGTATTGTACCTGATACAGTTGTATTGTGCCTTTGTGTTGTGCCTGATGCAGTTGTGTTGTACCTAATACAGTTGTGTTGTGCCTTTGTGTTGTGCCTGATGCAGTTGTGTTGTACCTGATACAGTTGTGTTGTGCCTTTGTGTTGTGCCTGATGCAGTTGTGTTGTACCTGATACAGTTGTGTTGTAGTTGCACTGTTCCTGATGCAGTGGTGTTGTACCTGTTGCAGTTTTGCCGTTCCTGATACGGTGGTGTTGTACCTGGAGCAAGACCATCTGATTCACTAAAAATGAACAGTGTGCTCATGTCACTGCAAATCAGATGCAATCACGCAGAAGTCCTCCTTGTGTCATTTTTGGTGTTCAGAGTGGGAGTGACATTTGTGGCCTGCACCAGTGCTGCACTTATTGATATGGGGCACAAAGGCAACCCTGGAGCTACTAGTCATAAGGGGGCAATAGTTCCAGTTGTCAATAAGTGATTCGGAACGAAAGGACTGAATGCAGTGAAACAGAAGTATCCTTAATTAATATTTAATTCAGAAATCTTTTAAAGGACATGTCAACCCCAAAAACAATGTTTTGCCTAATAAAAGAAAACATGATTCTAAGCAACTTTGCAATATACATTCATTACACATGTTCAATGGTTTTTAAGTGCTTTGTACATGTATTGCTATTGAAAGCAGTGTTTGTCTGTCCCTTTCTAGTCTCTGTACTGGTGGTTCTGGCTTCTGAAATAATGTAACATAAACCAAACCGAGAGACTGGCTTTTGCAACATTCTTTAAAATGTCACAGCCAGGAATTATACAAATGCTGCTTTCAAAAGCAATTACATTTACAAATAACTTTTAAAGCACCAACAACTTTTAATGCATTAATTTTGGAAAGTTGCTTATAATTGTGTTTTCTTTTCTTCGGCAAAAAGTAATTTATTGGGTTGACATGTCCTTTAAAGGGTGGTTCACCTTTGAGTAAGCTTTTAGTATGTTATAGAATGGCCAATTTTAAGAAATGTTTCAATTTGTCTCCATTATTTCTTTTTTTTTTATACTTTTTAATTATTTGCCTTCTTCTGACTCTTTCCAGCTTTCAAATGGAGGTCAATGGCTCCTTATATAAAACAAATGCTCTGCAAGGCTACACATTCATTATCACAATTTTTTATTATTCATCTTTTTATTCAAGCCTCTCCTATTCATATTCTCTTATTCAAATCAATGCATGGTTGCTAGGGGAATTTGGACACTAGCATCCAGATTGCTGAAATTGCAAACTGGAGACCTGCTGAAAAAAAAGCTTAAAGGGAAACTGTCATGGGAAAACAGGCATCAGTTAATAGTGCTGCTCCAGCAGAATTCTGCACTGAAATCCATTTCTCAAAAGAGCAAACAGATTTTTTTATATTCAGTTTTGAAATCTGACATGGGGCTAGACATTTTGTCAATTTCCCAGCTGCCCCTGGTCATGTGACTTGTGCCAGCACTTTAGGAGGGAACTGCTTTCTGGCAGGCTGTTGTTTTTCCTTCTCAATGTAACTGAATAGTACGCAGTGGGACATGGGTTTTACTATTGAGTGTTGTTCTTAGATCTACCAGGCAGCTGTTATCTTGTGTTAGGGAGCTGTTATCTGGTTACCTTCTCATTGTTCTGTTGTTAGGCTGCTGGGTGGGGGAAAGGGAGGGGGTGATATCACTCCAACTTGCAGTACAGCAGTAAAGAGTGATTGAAGTTTATCAGAGAACAAGTCACATGACTTGGGGCAGCTGGGAAATTGACAATATGTCTAGCCCCATGTCAGATCTCAAAATGAAATATAAAAAAATCTGTTTGCTCTTTTGAGAAATGGATTTCAGTGCAGAATTCTTCTGGAACAGCACTATTAACTGATGTATTTTGAGAAAAAAAATTTCCCCATGACAGGATCCCTTTAATAACTCAATTACACAAATAATTTAAAAAAAACTGTTTGCAGAATATCACTCTCTACATCATTCTAAAATTTTACTTAATCATTTTAAGGAATAATGTCTTTTGAACCAGGGCAAAGCTCCTATGTCCACAAAATCATTCCCCCGGCTCAGAGTTGGGTATCACGCTAAGCCCGAGGGTCTGAGAATATAACCAATGGGGAAGAGGTGAAAGGAGTGCGCCCAGGGAAATAACAAGAAGGCAGAAGAAGACCATGAAGGAAACCTGCCTGTGTTTATAAGAATTGCTGAGATTGGAGAGTGAGAGCAAAACAACACAATATGCAGATGCCACATTTTTGCCGGGGAAGTTGACATGGAAATTCCATAGCTGTGCCGTTAATGACAGAGGTTTCATGTTGAAATCATGCGATTTCCTTCTGCTCCACCTGTGCCTCTCATTAGCACTAATGAGCCTAATTTTAGCCTGACAAATAATTATTGTGCTGACAGCTGTGTGCGGGTGCCGACTTGTCATTGTGATGTGTTGGGGGTTTATAGTTCCATGTGCAAAGGAGAAATGTGCAGAATGGCTTCCATGACGGATAAAGTTGCCTCCACTCCACTGTTGCCTTTATGTTCAACATGAAACATTATATGCCAATGGGTTATTTCTTCCCTTCTGCTATGCCAGACACAAAGAGGCACTGATTCCTCGTTATAATATTAGGGAGATTTGTTGGGTACAGCAAGTTCATTTATCAGCTCCCAGATCCATACAAACCATGTGCACGAGTCTTTCACAGATTATACTGTATGTTTGGCATTTAATTGCCCAATCCAATATCGATCCGGCCTATAATTACAGCACTTCAGTTATCTCACAAAACAGGTCTGTATCTGGAAAAGGTCACAGAGGTTCCTTGAAACTGAAGAATTGCTCCCCCCCCCCAAATGTTTGGATTAAAGAAGCCTGTGTTAAAGAATAATGTGAAAGACTGAGGAGCTGCTGGCGGGCTGATACCAAACACATCACATTGTGAAAGTGACATATAGTCATGGGGAAAAAGTTTTTTTCAAAACACATCAGTTAAAATTGCCGCTCCTGCAGACTTCTGCATTGAAATCCATTTAATTTCCCAGCTGCCCCAAGACATGTGACTTGTGCTCTGACCTCACTCTTTACTGCTGTACTGCAAGTTGGAGTGATATCACCTCCTCCCTTTCTCCCCCCAGCAGCTTAACAACAGAACAATGGGAAGGTAACCAGATAACAGCTTCCTAACACAAGATAACAGCTGCCTGGTAGATCTAAGAACAGCACTCAATAGTAAAATCCATGTCCCACTGTGTACTATTCAGTTACATTGAGAAGGAAAAACAACAGCCTGCCAGAAAGCAGTTCCCTCCTGAAGTGCTGACACAAGTCACATGACCAGGGGCAGCTGACAAATGGACAAAATGTCTAGCCCCATGTCAGATTTCAAAGCTGAATATAAAAAAAAAAAAGATCAGTTTTCTCTTTTGAGAAATGGATTTCAGTGCAGAATTCTACTGGAGCAGCACTTTTAACTGATGTGTTTTGAAAAAACATGTTTTCCCATGACAGTATCCCTTTAAAAATTCAAGGAATTAGAATGACGCCTTCACCAGACAACTCTAGCCGATAAAGAAATACCTGAAGTTCAACCTGGGAAAAGAACCAGCTACCCATGCCAATTTAGAACAGACCAAACCCATTTATCATTGGGCATTATCATTAATCCTTCCAGGGACCTTGTTGGGGTTGTGGAAACCTTTTTACACTTACAGTAATTGTTCAATGGTCTGAAGTTACTTAGTCTTACATGGAAGCTCTACCTTGCCCCACTTACCTATCAGACCCCCACCCTGGGTGCAGGAAACTTCATGCACAATGAACCCTGAATGCTAAGGCAGTGGAAATGTTCTCTTCCTCAAGAGGAGATGTTGTGCCTTAGAGGAACACAGTCTATCACTGAGAAGCAGTACAACTCATAATTCAGTACAAATAAAATGAGCCATAAATGTGTTGGGGGATTCGTTCTGGATTCAGCCATGATTCAGACGTTCTCAGCAGATTTGGTTGTATCGTTGAGTCTGGCCGAACCAAATTCCGAACCCTACTTTGTATATGTGGATTGGGGACGGGGAGGGAAATCATGTGACTTTTCATCACAAAACAAGGAAGTGAAAAAAATGTTCACACTTTTTCCTTTCCAGCCCCTAATTTACTGGTTTTTCTTCCAATAAGGATTAATTATATCTTAGTTGGGATCAAGTACAAGCTACTGTTTTATTATCACACAGAAAAAGAATTCATTTTTAAACACTTGAATTATTGGGATAAAATAGAGTCTATGGGAGACGGCCTTTCTATAATAATGGATAACGGATCCCATACCTGTATTATGTATTTCTACAACATACTGTCGGCCTCTTATATTTATCCCATGGGCACAAGTGCTGGAACTCTTAAAGGTGCAAAAGTGTCAGACTGGGGTATCCAGGGTCCACAAGGACTTCAACCTCAAGGGCTTTCCATGCCACTGGTACCACCAGTATCAGTTCAGGAT
>CM044433.1:180015580-180026608 GCA_024363595.1 Xenopus borealis | reverse complement strand
AGTGTGTTATTGCTCCCATGTTTATTAGATCAGCAGGGAAGTTTGTATTGACCCCAAATAAAAAAGTTGGGGGTCACAATGATGGGATACAGTGTTTAACTATAATCTGAATTCTTCCTTTTCATTTATAGAGAAGCTGTCAATCATGGTGGTGGAACTTGTTGGTCTATTCTCAAGCCCTTACTCTTGGAGACCAAAATGTGGCTCAACTCAACTGAAGTCTGAAGTCAGAGAGAGTTTAACATATTAGTTGCACTTTTGGTACTTACAGAATGGAATTCATGGAAATTTGTTGGCTTTGCAAAGTGGTTATAGTTAGCCATCCCTAGGCCTCCATGGTTGAGCTGTAAGTAGTGCATGAGAAGGCCAGGGCATCTCTACATTAAGTAGCACAGATTAGGCAATGACTATCCCCTCTCCTGTCAAACTTGCGTTACAAGGGCATCTTGTCACCTAGTCTGCTTGAAAGTACTAGGATGTACATAAATGTTCCTCATCATGATGCTCCTCCATTATTTTGCATTCCTATGACATCACTTATCACCCATAAGTAGAGTAGCTCCCTCTTATTGGTACCCAATCACTCACTTTTATGATGGACAGATCTATTCATAACAAGGTAGCTTCACTGACCTGGACACAGGCAACATTCGGTAGGTACCACCTTAAACCAGGCATCCCAAAAGTTTTTTACTCGTGAGCCACATTCAATAGTAAAAAGGGTCTTGGAGCAACACAAGCATGAACATAGTTCCAGGGGGTGCCAAATAATGGTTATGATAGACTATTCGGTAGCCTCTATGTGGATTGGTAGCCTAAAGGGGGCTCTGTACATTTGGTTTTTATACAACCAAAACTTGTCTCCAAACCTAGAAAAAATAAGCACCTGCTTTGAGGCCACTGGGAGCAACATCCAAGGTATTGTTGAGCAACATGTGATTCCTGAGCCACTGGTTGAGGAACATTGCCTTATACTGTGGGGACTGGTGTTATGGCATGGCAAATAGATATCATAATGGTATGAACCTGAGTGAGGGGAAGCTGTCAAGTGAACCACACCCAGATATCATAAATGTTACATAAATACCCTTTACAGCAGGAGAAGAAGACACCTTACTTGTTAGCTGCCACCATCTCCAACATCTTCCCTTTGGTGACCAGTGAAAAGAGAAACTGTAACTAAGTTTAACCTTGGCAAAGCAAGGTGTCTGTAAAATATACAGATATATTAATGAACAGTAAAATCATAAGATTCTGAAGAAATGAAATGCATCTAAACTTCCGGTAGGATTGTCCAGATAAGGGATATCTTGGATGTAGTTGGTCACCTGAAATACCTCCTTAATATCTCCTGTGTAACCGTGTGCCCTATAGCCCTATTTCAGCTTCAACTGCTGCCCCTATGGTGACTTTTTTTTATTTATACTATATTAATGCTTCTGAAGTCTATGTGCAGTTTTAAACAGATAAAAACAACAGAAGAAGTGTGTTTGTTTATTCACTGTACCATTTACCATCCCTTAATGAAGGGGCTTTTGGAACTGCTGAAACTAATTAAACAAAATAGTAAAAAAAATGATCATTTTGTCCTTCCTCCTCCTCGCTGGCGACTGTCTCCCTTTGATGTTTAATCATATTATTTCTCTGTTCTGTCTCTGCTCATATTTCAAATCCAGTTCCTGGCTAGAGGCATAATTAGCAATATTTAATGTTTATCATGCAGACTAGTCTTTTATTTCTTGCAGCCCCAAGACACAGCAGTTTTATTCTTTATTAGCTAACATATAATTAACTAAGGTGTTGACAACCATAAACACAATGATACACACATTGCATTATGTATAATCCCTGTATTTTATAGACAGCACCAATCATGAGTTTCTTTCCATAAAATGCCTTTATTGAAACATGAGCTCTGACCCAAAACCCTGGCAACGTTTCAGACCGCCATTGGTCTTTTCTCAAGGGCTCAAGGAAACTCATGGTTGGTGCTGTCTATAAAATACAGAGGTCTATTCTACACAGATTGGAGTTGGAAGCCGTTTGATGTGCACCAAGTCTGGGCAATTTGAAGGTTATGAGTGCTGACTAAAAAACCTCTTATGTATAATCCCATCAAGCCATGTAATGTTTGGGAATGTTAAAGCTGGTGGGAACAAAGCCAACACTGTTTGGACCATGATAAAGATGCAAACACCACCAGCATGGCTTTTCGCTTCATATTGAAATATGAAATAAATTGTATACTGTATTAGGTATTTAGTTCTCCATCCATCTAGCACAAATGATACCCTAACATCTTTGGGTTGTTTTAGATTGTTGACCCTACGGGGCTGACATGGACCTACCCAAGCACCAGCTGTGTAGGATCTATGGGGTATAATTCAAGATCCTGTTGATTTCAGAAATGTATCCACTATACAAAAGGTACTTTGGAAGGAAAATAAGAAAAGGCTGTTTCATTACTGAGTTTTAATAGAAAGCAATATTTTCCGGTGTAAAGGGTTGAGCTGTTGCCAGGAGGTTGTAAAAGATGTGATTATGCTTTATGCAGTGTCAGTGGAAGATCACAGTAGGGTCGCCTGCAACATTCCGAGCCGTGGGCACCTATAAATTAACATGGAATTGGCTTTAATGACGCATTATTCTTAAAGAGACACATTTTGTATAACAATAAGCAATTTTAACGAAAAAATCTGTATTGTTTAAGAATGTTAGATAAGTGAAAGTGGTTGGTGTATTCTTTGAGATAGAAGAGCCTCATTACCTTTCTGCAGCTTGTTTGTATCCCATCCCAGAACCGAGCACACTTTTTCCACCAAACATTTTTTGGCTTATACATGGCTTTGACCAATCCAGGTCATGGTTTATCTGTAAGAAATAAATCTAGAGCAAATTAACTTGCTGAGTAATCATTTAAGGTGTTTCACTAATCATCTGAGCATCTGAAGAAGAAGCTGCTCAGATAAGTAGTAAAATGTCTTCAAAGATTATTCAGCAAGTACAGTTGCTCTAGATTTACTTCTACTACACTTTGAAACATGGTTTTAGTGAGCCAAATGACATTTCTAGTTCCTATATAGTGATTAAAAACTTTAGTCCCTTTATATAGAAATTTATATAGAGTCTTTGGGGAATCTTTATTCAAGAAAATGTATGTTTAAGGCGCCAAAGTGAGGACCATTCTTTCAAATTGCACAATGCATCTAATAGTATGCTGGGACTTGCAGAGCACATTCTGGCGATGCTAATGATTGGCTTTAGGGCCCAGATGCAATTGTGGTTTATGTATTGTATGTCCCAGGAGGCATTGTTCCATAGCTTTTATCAGTTCCCTTGCCTTAATATTGAATTTGAGTTATCAGCTCTTTCAACTATAGGTAAATATACAGTATATGCATTATAGGAACTTTGGAAAAATAGATAATTCTAGGAAAGGCCATTCATACCCTTTTAAAGTTTAAGATGATCCTCACCTTTCTCCTACTGACCATGATTACCAAGGAGGGATTTTAATTTGAGTTCCGTGAATTATAAGAAAAACTTCTAGACTCAAGGGCACCTAGAACTCTCCAACTTATTCAAAAGAACCACACTGGGTAGAGTCCTGCAGCAGGTCGGGTACCCGCGGGTACCGGCAGGTTACCCGCAAAATCCTGCGGTACCCTGCGGGTTGCTCGTATAATTTCTGGGTGCAGGTATAGAAGTGGGCCGGTGGTTTTGCAGGTTGGCGGGTTGAGGGTCAGGTCGCGGATCCTCGCTATAGCGATTTTTACTCCTTTTTCTGAGCATTTCTACCACTGATGATGTCACATCCGGTTTACAATGACAGCACTTCCTGTTTTACTCCTTTTTTTCCTGATCGTGGGCACTTCCGATGATGTCAATTCCGGTTTACAATGACAGCACTTCCTGATTCTTGATGGTCAGCGGGTTCGGGTTGCGGATCGCGGGTTGTGGGTACGGTTTGGGTCGCTGTAGCTTCCAGTCTAAAAGACAAACAATGGTGGCTTTCACAGCTGAAACCTCGAGCTAAGTCTTTAACACCTTCAGTAATGGACTTTAAAGAATCAAATTAATGAATAGTAAGGAGAATTAATCTGAATTTTGTATATTATATATAACCCATGCAGCAGAGGGTATTTCTTAAAGAAAAAATATTCTTCAAGTTTCTTGAAGAAGAGAGTATAGGTTCCAGAATAACTAAAGATATATGCTCCATCAATTAAAGTCATTGGCAGCCGTTTGGCTTACTTTTCCCTTTGTGGTTTTCATTGTGTGTAAGTAACTGGTATACCGTTGCGTCTTCTCTCTGGCAATAGCATTGTTGCTTTTCCACAAAATAACAATATGCTCTGGGCTTCATTTATTATACAATTTGGATGTTTCTTTCAATGATTTGGCCTGTATTTCCTAATCTGCATCTTTTTTCAAACAAATTGTTACGGTAATTCAAAGTGTGTAATTGAAATGTGAGACACTTTTTTTCCTGTTAGCCACCAGGGAGAAGACTAAAGTACTTCTCATAATATTTTAATATTGTTGTTTGTTTTTTTTTTCCCTTGTGTCCATTGTTTTTGGGAAATCCAATCTTTTTTTTTATTAATTATGGTTTTTGAGTCATTTAGCTTTTTATTCAACAGCTCTCCAATTCGCAGTATCATCCATTTGTTACTATTGTTAAAATTAACCATTTCAAATCTTGAAAGAGTCTGAAGAAGAAGGAAAATAATTCAAAAACTATAAAAAAAAAAAAAACAAATAATAAAGACAACTGAAAAAGTTGCTTTGATTCGGTCATTCTATAACATACTAACTAAATAAATTAACTTAAAGGTGAACCACACCTTTAAGGCAATTGTGCTCATGGACACTACACATTTTTTTTACTGGCCTGAGCAGGGTCAGACTGGTCCGGTGGGACACTGGGAAAAAACCCGGTGGGCTCTGGCTCTTGTAGGACCTGCTGGCCCAGACCTAGTCACTGCCCCAATCCATCTCCTCTGCCCCAACCACCTTCTCCTGCCCCCCTTAAGAAAGGTACATGCATACACAGAGGCTAGTCGGCTGGAGGAGGGTTGTAGCATTGGCAGGGCAACCATAGGGGGTTTACGGCAGGGCCCGGAGGCCTGGGGGAGGCAGCCTCACTGGGCCCCCAAGTCTGACCCTGGGCCTGTGTATGTGTTTCACCAACATTCCCTACTCACTGATATCTGGCCAAAATTCTGCCCTCTCTGTCCGAAGGCCAACAATTAAATCAATGCAATTTGTGCATTAGTGGCCAAACAGGAACCAGATCCTCTTGTTTGGCAGCCTCACCTGTGTATGATCACCTCCACATTCTATTCCCCACAGGCTTTGTGGTGTTTCTCTTGTTCGCCCTGAGCTTGTGTAGGTTTCCTTCAATTTCTTTCTATGGTTTTATTCCACAGGTCAACAGCATACCTGTAGGTTAATTAACTGCTAAACAAAATGTGACTTTAGTATCTGTATTTATGGAAATTAGCAGAAACTGTAGTAGAGGGTGATGAACCGTTGAAGAACACCTTTAAAAGTTCAGTGCAGTAAAATATTGGAGCTGAAGAAATAATGACAAAGTCTTCTTATTCTCCAGCCTACCACTGCAAAGTGGCACCTACTAAGGCATTGGTTCCCAAGTTGTAGGGCTTCTCTACTAGCAAGGCTGAAAGCAGTAGTTAGGGGTCCCAGTTATAGGGTGCGATTTAGGCTTTTAGTAATTTGCTGTTCTAGATACCTACATGGTTATAACAACATTCTTATATATCTGTAACATTGTTATGCGCAGGAGACGTTGAGTCTTCAACCCCAATAATCTGCAGTTGTCTGCACTAAGGTGATTGTTCCTTTTCCCATTCATGATCCCCTTGTCTATAGCCCACCACTGCACTTCCATGCCCTTTCAAAATTAAATTGAGCTTTGTGTTTATTTGAATTACTTTATGTGGCCCCCACCTTCACACATAACTTGACAGTGCACCAGGATAAGGTCACACAGCCTTGATTTCTTTCCTGTCATGTCATAGCACAAGGGGCATTTTGTCGGAGAACAATCGAGCCTGACTAATACTGAAATGCATCTGAGTCAGGCTGAAGCAATATTAATCCAGGCACCATAATTGGGCAAGAAAGGTGAACTCCCAAGCCTCCCCTTTATATGTTCCTTCCTTAAACTGTGTCTGATTTGATGTGAACTTCTGCTTCTGACTAAGGACAGGACTAATAAAACTGGCTCTAGTATATTGATTGTAAATATTGTATCAAAATGAAGCCCAATGTGAAAATGAAATGCCAAGTGCATTAAATTTATTATTAACTTGTGGTCTGGGTTAGATCTCATTTCTAGATGAATATTAGTCTTTTTAGCTATTAAAAGCTTTATTACAGGACACCTAAGCCCTCAAATTTCCTTCAGAGCCCTTCTTAGTTTGAGAAAATATCTATGCTGGCATATATTTACATGTACAGGCTTTGCAAGCTCATTCTTGAAGAGAAAGTTCTATTTCTGCCCAACTGAAAATGCCCCACTGACATCACCACTGGGCCACAAAGACAACTACAAGAGGTCCTCTGCTCTCAACCCATTGTTAATATATTAAGGACATTGATACATTTTGTGCCTTTAGCTACTAAAAATGCCTTACCCTTTAAACAAAACAAGGATTGTTTGCCCATATATTGCAATATATTTAAGCTGGCCAACTACGTCAAAGTCTGTGATTATAGGAAAACCTTTTTAAAACCCTAGAGCTCATCAAATGAGTACCAATATCAGATTGTGGGCTCTAGGGCCAAACAATAGGATCACAATGTGGAAAATGCAGGTGGTCAGTGTGAGGACCAAATCAAGGAACTGATGTAGCCCTCAATGTGATTTTTACATCTGCCCATCTGCCCAATAGAATGTGACTGATTGTTGGGCAGATGGCAGTCTGAGAAGCCTGTCTTAGGGCCAGATACACTGGCCAATAAGCTGCCGATTTAGTCTTTTATGGGCCACCTTTAGCCTTTTAACCTCCAGCTGTCAAGCCTCAACTTTTGGTGGTATGCTGGGAATTGCAGAACAACATCATCCTGAAAGTTTCAGGTTTTAAACCACTGAGTTATATCATTCCTCATCCCCAATATGGTACAACCCTTCCATCATTACAAGGGAGCCCCTTTTCTCTAATGTTATTCTTGCTATTTCACGAGGGATCTTCTTCGTAACTTTGGGTCCCCAGATGTTGATGGAATACAACTCCCAACATTATGGGGCAGATTTACTATTATTCCCCAAAATTAGCATATATAGTATAGTATAGTATTTTTTTCAAGAAAAGGTGGCAACCTACCTGTATAAAAGGTTTGCCTTGGCCAAACACAAAGTTGACCATAATCTGGGGATGTCATTGTATGTTATGACTCAGCACCCGCGAAAAAGTTCGTGGTTCCTGGAGCACAAAGGGTTTTTTAGCTTTTGTCCTTTGCAAGCATGGCAACTTTTCCCCCCAACTCGGAATTTGTTTGGCCTTTAACCTTCGCCCAACAGAGCAATTTGTAGCTTTATCTGCAGATGGCAACATGGCCTGACCTTCATTTCAGCATTTATGGCCTGGCAGCACAGAAGTGCTTCGTAAAATGCCAGACGCATCAAAACATAAAATAAAGCTAATAAAGAAGTTTACAGTCTCCCTTTGATTTTACAGCCACCTTAAAAAATGAACATAAACTAGTAAGATATAAAAGTGTCCATCCACCTGTTTGTTATTTCTTTCCCCATCAAGGCAAACAGCTGCTGAAGAGGGAATAGCTCACTGGGGCGAATGGATGATCTAACAAGTATGCTGTTCCTTTGTTTCTACCCAATACTAGATTCTTGTTACCTTGGAAACCTTGAAACTTACACAAGAAGCAGATATCACAATTGTTGTAGAAAAACACAAAAAAGCGCCGGCCATGCAGACCTCAGAAATGTGATTAGATTGAGTTTAGATCACTTGTATTGTTTATTTGTTTTTCTCTATTGATTTATTTTCCTATCTTTTTTTGTGTTGCATCTGAATTCTAGTTTTCTCTATAATATCTAAAAAAGAAGAGTGGGTATTTAAGGAGGAAACCATACACCATATTATATGGTGTATAATAGGGGGGTGTTGTACTGGAGTGTCTGGGGTCAACCAGAGAACCTTAAAGGGAAACTGTCATGGGAAAACATGTTTTCTTTTAACGCATCAGATAATAGTGCTGCTCAAGTAGACTTCTGCACTGAAATCCATTTCTCAAAAGAGCAAACAGATTTTTTAATATTCAGTTTTGAAATCTGACATGGGGCTAGCCATCCTGTCAATTTCCCAGCTGCCCCTGGTCATGTGACTTGTGCCAGCACTTTAGGAGGGAACTGCTTTCTGGCAGGCTGTTGTTTTTCCTTCTCAATGTAACTGAATAGTACACAGTCGGACATGGGTTTTACTACTGAGTACTGTTCTTAGATCTACCAGGCAGTTGTTATCTTGTGTAAGGGAGCTGTTATCTGGTTACCTTCCCATTGTTCTGTTGTTAGGCTGCTGGGTAGGGTAAAGGGAGGGGTTATATCACTCCAACTTGCAGTATGGCAGTAAAGAGTGATTGAAGTTTATCAGAGCACAAGTCACATGACTTGGGGCAGCTGGGAAATTGACAAAATGTCTAGCCCCATGTCAGATTTCAAAATGACATATAAAAAAATCTGTTTGCTCTTTTGAGAAATGGATTTCAGTGCAGGATTCTTCTGGAACAGCACTATTAACTGATGTGTTTTGAAAAAAAAATTGTTCCCATGACAGGATCCCTTTAAACCACAAGTCCATTCTCCAAACTATTTCTTCTCCTCACTTCACTTGCCTTCTTCATTCTTTTAGTTGCATAGGCTTACATATAATCATCTATCTTTATCGATTTTTTTATTGATACGTTAAGGAGGTGAATTGAGCAGGCATTTTACCCAAAATATCCTTTTTCAGTAAGGATGTTTCTCCCTTTTAAGGCCTACAGTGTAAGCAGTGCTTCATACAGTATATACAAACACAATAAAAGAAGAACAAATGTTGAGGGTTTAACCTCCATCTTTCCAGTGTATAGCACTGCAGAATTATATACATTAACATTTCTACAACAGAAGCTGTTCATAACTTGAACATAAGGCAAACATCACTGACATTGACTTTCATGCATCTGTAAAAATGCTACATCATTAAATAACTGCATTGACCGATGTCTGTAATTACCCTACTTGCTCCTTATTTTCAAAAAATAAAAACATGAGATAAATAAGTACCCTACCAAGTGTTCTAGACAATGTTCTAGCTTATAATATTAACTTTGAATTTAATCATCATTATTTAGTTTGTTGGCTAGTATCTTATTTCCTGAGGTTTTTCAACTCCAACACAAAGGAACCTAAAAAATTGTCCCCTCCCATGCATTATTCCTTCAATGCAAAGACTTGTAGGGCCAGCTGGAAGTGATGGCAGCAGTGTAGTTTACCTCAAGGTAGGAAAGTAGGCTGCATGTTCCTTAACTCAAATGGGTGATATACAGCAGTAGACTAGTGTATATACTCTGATAGGGCTGCACATATAAAAAGACTACTTATCAGTGTTTTAGTGACAACTGCACCAACCATGTTCAGTGTACTAGATAATGCTACTCAACTTGATATCACCTTAATATCAAAGTAGACTAGAGAAAAAATGCCTATTTTGACCAGGACAATTTCAATTACACCTATATTTAAAAAAAAAAAAAAAACTTTTTATTTTTTGTTTTTACTTTAAGATAATATTGTTTAAGAATCTAAAATCACTCTCAGAATGTCAAGTGAAGGAATGAGCAAAACTTGGGAGTGGCAGAGATTCCCTCTCGACCAACTTGACATATTTGATATAAGCATCTTAGTTATGATTGAGCTTTTTGCCTTTGAAGTATTGTTTTTTTTCCCTATCCCCAAGTTACGTCAAGAAGAACTGGGTAAGAACAGTTGTTTTGTTTTGGGAAAAAGAGTCAGCAGGAAATCTTCTATATAATAATAAACAAGTCCATCAAGATTGTAAATCAATACTTCTACTGAAACAGGACAAAAAAATAAATAAAAAACAATTACATTTAAAGGAGAATTCAACCCCTACCTGCAAAACACCCTCTCCCCTCCCCTGTGTAGACAGCCCTCCCACTGACTTACCTCCCCCCTAGGCAAATGCCCCTAACTTTTTACCCCTGTTTCCAATTTCTTTTTTCAGAAACTTTGTGACTTGCGCACATGCGCAGTAGATCTGTACCAGCAAATGGCTCCTACTGCACATGCTCCTCAACTGTTTTCACTTTGAATGTGGCTCATGGGTAAAAAAGATTGGGAACCTCCAGTATATACATTTCTCATTATAGCTTCTATGTTTTATTTTTGCAAACTTATTGGCCCTCGTTTGCAGGTGCACCCATCAATAAGGGATTGTTAAAGGAACAATAATTGAAGCAAACACCTGATTAGATGCAGTGAATTATGGTACCTACAGAAGGAGTCATACATAGTAATGACTAATGAGTGAAAAATTTCGGCATGTCTTCTCAAGGCTGAGCTAAAAATTTGACACCCAGCTTGTTTCCCTTTGCATGACAAAAAGAAATGCGACAAAAAAAGTGTGAACAACAAATGCATACATCATAGGGGATCATTTCCCCTCTACTTCCACTTCAAACAAAGCACCTAGATATTATCTGTTCATAATAATTATTAGTTGTATCGGTGAATGGTACCCTTTGTTTAAACAACAACATAATTTGGAACTTTCCATAATTTGGATCTTCATACCTCCACTAGAAAATCATGTAAACCTTAAATAAAGCCAATAGGCTCAATAGAAGTGTTGGTGTTGAGATGGGTAAGAAAAGACGTGCTTTTAAGGCTTTCAAGTTAGCAAAAAAGCTACCAGGCAAGTAAAATCGATATTGAAAAGTATATTGCAGTAAAAAGAATCCAAAATTATTTTTTAAATA
>CM044433.1:179918730-179929099 GCA_024363595.1 Xenopus borealis | reverse complement strand
CTGCCACCCACTGTTTGAGTTACAGACTCCATACCCTGCTCCCAAGTAAACTACAATTGAAGTGTTTAAATCCTGCCCACTGCATGAGTTACAGACTACATGCCCCTATGCATGTTCAATGCCATTGGTCTAGCCTGGACCAAACACTGTCTATCTAGTCTACTGTTGGTGGGTCGTCCTTGCTTGTCTTACCTAAATATTGGTCTCCTTAAATGATAGATTGGCACAGCTCCTCTCACTATAAATTATCAATGAAGTTTTCTAGTTCTCTTTTGGAGTCTCTTGCTGTATGGGGTCCTGACAGTTTGACGTAAAACTGCCACCTGTATCTTTATGGGTTTGCAGTCCTTCCCGTACTTGAGCTGAAATATGAAATTCTTTAATTCAACCCTCACCAGCTGCCTGAGATGGAGAGTTAAAACAGCTGGGGTATGAAAGATAGTTCCAGTCAGTGAGTTTGGAGATAATATCAATCCTGAGTCCCAAAACTGTTTTCCGAAATAAGAAATGTTCACTTTGCCTTCCTGAAATACAATGTAGACCTTCTAGTTTGGTGCTGGCAATTTAGAGAGCTCATAAAACTTGACTTCAACTGCTCCAATACAAGTTACTTTATATGCTCTAAAAGCCATAAAATCCACAATTTGCCTTCTTTCCTCCACATTTTACAATAAGTCATGTGTATACGCTGATTTCATCTACCCTAACAATTGGCTGCTTTATAAATGATCAATCTAGGGATAAAAAGCTCTTGTCTTTCTATTCATTTCAATGGATACTAATCATTATGAACTATCTCACTTGTCCTGTAAACAATTCACTAGTACTGGCTGGAAGCAGGAACAGTTGCGTATACAGGTATGGGACCTGTTATCCAGAATGCTCGGGACCTGGGGTAGTCCATTTTTCTGTAATTATGATCTTCATACTTTCAGTCTACTAGAAAATCATGTAAACATGAAATAAAGCCAATAGGCTGGTTTTGCTTCCAATAAGGATTAATTATATCTTAGTTGGGATCAAGTACAAGCTATTGTTTTATCATTACAGACAAAAAAGAAATCAATTTAAAAAATCTGGATTCTTTGATTATAATGAAGTCTATGGGAGATGGCCCAGAGTTTTCTGGAGAAAGGGTTTCCAGATAATGGATCCCATACCTGTTTTAGGGATAACTTTAATGTGGAAGGCTGTTAGTAATAAGGGTTTCAAATGGAGTTGTTTTCAGTATGCAGCATTATTACAGGTATGGGACCTGTTATCCAAAATGTTCTGGACCTGGAGTTTTCTGGATAACTAGAAAATCATGTAAACATTAAATAAACCCAATAGGCTGGTTTTGCTTCCAATAAGGATTAAAGGGGTGGTTCACCTTCAAGTTAAATTTTAGTATATTGTAGAAGGGGCCAATTCTAAGAAACTTTTCAATTGGTCTTCATTATTTATTTTTCATAGTTTTTTAATGATTTGCAATTTTCTTCTGTTTCTTTGCAGCTTTCAAATGGGGGTCACTGACCCCTATCTAAAAACAAATGTTCTGTAAGGCTACAAATGTATTGTTATTGTTACTTTTTATTACATATCATTCTATTCAGTCCCTCTCCTATTCATATTCCAGTCTCTTATTCAAATCAATGCAGGGTTGCTAGGGTAATTTGTACCATGGAAACCAAATTGCTGACACTGCAAACTAGAGAGCTGCTGAATAAAAACCTAAATATCTATAAAACCACAAACAATAAAAAATGAAAACCAATTGCAAATTGTCTCAGAATATCACTCTCTGCATTATACTAAAAGTTAACTCAAAGGTGAACAACCCCTTTAATTATATCTTAGTTGGGATCAAGTACAAGCTACTGTTTTATTACTACAGAGAAAAAGGAAATCATTTTTTTGAATTACATAAAATAAAATCTATGGGAGTCAGCCTTTTTAGAATTCCTAGCCTTCTGGATAATGGGTTTCCAGATAACCTGTATTAGCATCATTAGCGTTCTGCCTTTCTTTCTTCCTCCTTTCCCCACACACTCCGTCTGTTTTGATTATTTTAGAATTCAAATGAGCTAGAAATAATTTCAGGATGTTTTGCAGCTCGGATGATATAATATTACCCGCAGATTATATAATCAGGACACTAATTAAATGAAACATGTTTGTGATTCTATCTTTGTGCTTAATTTAAAGCAGTACAAGAGATAAACATATGCACAGCCTGATACTGGGAGAAAATTACCCGAGTCTGCTCTTTGTAAAAAAAATAAATAAAAAAATAACACTGCATTTATGGCTCCAAGGAACGAAGCAGATGTGAAGCTTAAATAAACTTTTCATTCAGTTTCCTCTACAGCTTAAATCTTAAGAACAAAAAAATGTCTCCTGGCCCACTGCTTGACTGAATGGGGAGTCTGTAGATCTTTAAAGGGCACCAAACACAGCCAAAATGAAACACATATTAACAATCTGACCAGTACAACCGAAACATGTTTAATCAAACTACATGTACAGTTTAAAAAAAAAAAAAAAAAAACAACAGTTTTTAAAAAATCTCATACTTTGTCAAATGGGTTCTCTCACTGAGGGAGTCCATACTGTGACTACAACATGCAAATGAGTTCACGAGCATGCTCAGATTGTAGCACTGCCCTGAGTATTCTACCCAGAATGCCTAGCTTTAGTAAACTCTAGAAGTATCATGAGATATCCCTATCTAATATTTAATATAATGCACCCCTTTCATAGATGCGCAACTAAGTAAGCCTAGGTTGGACTTTGGGGGCTGGGGGCCACCGGGACTGCTGTCCCAGGACCCCCTCCAGCCTCCCTTGCTGAGCTGAACGGCGTGTGCTCCATTGCGTGCTGACGTGCGGCGTGTGTGCACATATGAGCTGACGCTGTAACAGAACAGAAAACTACTTCCTGCTTTGCAGCTCACTTGGTTTCCACTGATTGGCTACCTGGCAGTAACCAATCAGTGACTTGAGGGGGGGGCACATGGGACATAACTGTTGCTTTTGAATCTGAGCTGAATGCTGAGGATCAATTGCAAACTCACTGAACAGTTATGTCCCATGTGGCCCCCCTTCAAATCACTGACTGAGTTAGAGAGCTGAAAAACAGGAAGTAGTGTTCTGGCTATTATGTTAGACTCCACTCACTCCAGCCATTATATACTGTATTACGTTTTTGGCTAACTAGCTATATTAGAAACATTTTTTATTTTTATTATCTATTTACCCAGTTTTTATGTGTACATTGAACTGTTCCTTTAAAGGAGAATTCAACCCTACATTTAAAACAACCCTACCCCCCCATCCCTACTAAGACCCCCCTCCCTCCTCCCCTCAGCCTAAGTGATACCCCGGGCAAAAGCCCCTAAGTCCATACTTACCCCTCCGTGTAGATTCAGGGATCGGACTTCACAGACGCCCTCTTCAGCCACTTTGGTAAATTTCAGAATGAGACCGGTGTTTTGTCGCAGTTGGGGCAATCGACCGCTTCACAACTACTGCACATGCGCCAAAACTCACAATTGCCAAAGTGTTATTCCGAAGATTGTGCTCATGAAGTTCGAAGCCTGAATCTGCACCGAGGGGTAAGTACAGACTTAGGGGAATTTGCCCAGGGTATCACTTAGGCTGGGTGGAGGAGGGAGGGGGTTCTTGGTGGGGATGGGGGTAGGGTTTTTTTTTAAATGTAGGGTTGAATTCTCCTTTAAAAATAAATACATTTCCAGTATACATGCGTCTCATTGGAAAGTAAATGATCCGGACCTAATCGGAATTAGGGTATCCATGCTTATTTTTAGGGATTCCTACAGAAGTCTGTAACATAAATGCATCCCCATTAAATGGGTTGTTTAAACTAATTGTTAGTATGATGTAGAGAGTGATATTCTGAGACAATTTGCAATTGGTTTTCATTTTTTATTATTTGTGATTTTTGAGTTATTTAGCTTTTTATTCAGCAGCTCTCATGTTTGCAATTTTGGCAATGGGGTTGCTAGGGTCCAAATAACCCTACCAACCATGCATTGATTTGAATAAGAGACAGGAATATGAATAGGAGAGGCCTGAGTAGAAAGCTGAATAATAAAAAGTAGCAATAACAATACATTTGTAGCATTACAGAGCAGTGTTTTTTAGATGGGGTCAGTGACCCCCAATCGAAAGCTGGAAAGAGTCAGAAGAAGAAGGCAAATAATTAAAAATGTATACAAAATAAATAATGAAGACCAGTTGAAAAGTTGCTTAGAATTGACCATTCTATAACATCTTATGGGGGTTACTTCTCCAAGGTAGTGTTAGAGTTTTTATACCTCCAATGAACTTGAATGAACTTGCAACTCGAATGGTATCTTATTGAAGAAAAGCCTAATCTCCCTGAATCTTACTGTGTGGACAAGCCCTAAAATTGATCAGAGAAATTCCAGATGACTCCTCCCTGCTTATTAACTTCAAGTTCAACATCATAGGATACTCACTTAGGTGCTGCTGTTGTTTAAAATTCAGGTTAAAAAATGCTACTATGTTTAAAAATTGATTGCAAGAGAGCTCTGAACAGTTTGACACTGATTTAAGGGTTTACATGTGTTATATTATTTACAGTAATTGTGATAGTTCGAAAACAAGAAATAATTTCCTTCATTATCAGGCCAGTCCAAAGAACTGATGTTATGAGTATGTTCCCCTGTATCCAGCATAAAGAACCCATCAAATACGCTTATTTAGAACACAGGCATCCACTGGATACACAGCATGGTTGGGTTATGGCAATGGGGATTGGGGTGACATTGGGGAGTTATGCAAGGCATCTGCTGTCATACAAATCAGGATTTTTCTCCTGTTTATCCACCAAAGCGAATATAAAACCAGATAGACGGAGTGATATGATTGCCTAGATCAGGCCCCATCTGTCTGTATATATTGTTGTTTTCCAGACAGATGGCTGGCGCTCTTGTAGATCTGTTATTCTATTTAATAGTCATTGCTGTGCTTTCTGCCTTGCGCATTCCTAATATTATATTTTGCTTGGTTAAATACTAGGTTGCGTTAGCCCTTAATTCAGTTTGTCTAGAAAAGCAATTTCAATCATTTTGACTCACGGAAGAGTGCAGAAATATATGTCAAGTCTCCTGGAAAAGAAAGGCGCAAGACTTCCTCTCTGTCGCTCTTCCCCAAAATTCTTTGCCTTCTCCCTCATTGTGGTGGTGGTTGGAATTGTTACCTTCCAGCACAAGGTTCCTAAGTTTACTTCCTAAAAGGGCACCATCTGTATAAGGTTTGTAGGTTCTCTCTGTGGTCTTTAGTATGGTTAACATCATATAAACATGAAATCCACCCAATAGGCTGGTTTTGCCTCCAATAAGGATGAATTATATCTTAGTTGGGATCAAGTACAAGCTACTGTTTTATTATTACAGATAAAAAGGGAATAGTTTTTAGAAATTTGTATTATTTGGATAAAATGGAATCTATGGGAGACGGCCTTTCTGGATAACAGGTTTCTTGATAACAGATACCGAACTCTTTACTTGATTTAGTCACTCATAGGGTTTCATACCCTGTACTTTTGTCAAACTTTTACTCAACCTATCCATTTCCTATGAAGGAGGATGATGGGGATGTATTAGTGTGTAATGGAGCCTAGTGTTATCCTTCTCAGCAAAGATGTTATTGGTTACAAACATCTTATAAAGATGCCAGCTCTGTACAAAATAGCATTGAATTTGGAGAAAGTACAGATTTTCTTTTCTTTTGAAGACAAGAGCCATCAATTAATTTATACTATTGGTTGATGTAAGGATCTACGGAGAGTTGAACCAGGACCTCTCATGTTCCAATTGCCTTTCCTCAACCACTGGACTGAGAAGGCATTTAATAATCCTAATTCAAGTGCAATCTCAGCAAAGCCTTATAAATCGTTGATGCCTAATTACATGCATAGGTTCAACTAATTGCTTGTTCAACTCTTTCCCTTCCTCACTCTGATGCCTGGCCTTGTTCTAGCCACTCAGTGTGTTCTTGTGTGTGCACTCGTCTATCCTTTCGTTCAGTTCTGTTTTTCCATCATGTTTTGTTTTAAGAGTTTTTTTTGTTCCTGTTTGCCTGAGTTCCTGGAACATTTAGTTGTTCCAGTCTTTGTTCATCTTCAGACCACTTCAGCCCTTTCCAGCTACCTACTCAGACCTCATCCATCCATATGAGGCTTTCTGCTCTAAAGTTGCCTGATCAGACCTTTACAAGTATCATTTTTCTGTTCCTTTTTGGGACCCCTTTCTTTAGTTTCACCTGTTCAGTTTTGACACTAAGTTTGCTTTCTCTTAAGGGTGTGTGGATCTCAACTGCTTATTCAGGTTTCAGCCTTGTGAAAACAACAATCTGGCCAATAACAACCTCTGATTTCAAAATCACACCCACATGAATCACAAGCATGCCCCCAAATGTCATAATCCCACCCCATATGTCACTGCTCCATCCCCAATGACATCACCTCACCTTGTTTGGTTTTTGTGGAAGTCCTGCCCATTTTGCCATCCCCCCGCCCCTCACCTTCACCTCCAGACGGGGGTCAGGGGGTCCATGTCGCTTCTGCAGAGCGCGCAATTGCGCTCTCTGCTCTCGAAGAGCCAAATTTCCAGTTTGAAAAACTGAAATTTGGCTCTTAAAGTTACCAAGAACAACATTTTTGCAGGGGAACCCCTGGACCCTTTTTTTACCTGTAAGCCATATTCAAATGTAAAAAAAAGTGGAGAGCAACACAAGCAAGTAAAAAAGTTCCTGGGGTATGCCAAATAAGGGGTGTGATTGGGTATTTGGTAGCCCCCCATGTGGACTGGCAGACTACTGGATGATCTTTTTGACAGTACACCATTTTTATGCAACCAAAACTTGCCTCCAAGTCAGGAATTCAAAAATGAGGCCACTGGAAGCAACATGCAAGGGGTTGGTGAGCAACAGGTTGCTCCCGAGCCACTGGTTGGGGATCATTGCCCTAGACCAACAGGATTTCAGATAATGTGTCCTAGACAGAACATCCAGTCTATAAATTCACCATATTTATATGTGTGGTAGAAGGAATTAGCTTCACCTCCTCTTCTTGACTGTAATACTCAATTAAGTGCTCAGTTTGCAAAATGAACAACTGAATTATTATATGTTCTTTATCCACATATCACATATACAATTCTAGACTTTTCATCTTGTGCACCACTTGGTCCCATAACCCAAAATGAGTCCCTTCATCTGGGACTTCCTTTCAGTTTTGTCCTTCCCCTTTATAAGAAGAAGGCTAGCTAAACTCCTGAAAATTAGATATAGTTAAAGAATGTCTGCTTAGGCAAACAACCCCTTAGTAAACCCACACTATGCTTTTTTTCTATTAACTAGGTAGCTCTACTGCCTCCTGCTCAATTGCATCAACCCAAGCGAAGGGTATGGGCTCCGCAGCTGCCATCTTTATATATATCACATTCTGTCCCATGCTCCACACCATAATAAGATCAGCTTATAAATAAGCATTCCTGTAGTTTCCATATAGTCATTTAATTGTGGTCTCTTCTTTAAAATCTGGCAAATAAAAGAACAGCCATTAAAATATATGATATTTTATCAACATTGTAAGGGTTACAGATGAACAAACTGACCAAAAGGAATTAAATCAAATTAAATTAAAAACGACTGGATACTAAAGCAAAAGATTCTTGTGCCCCCACAGTTAATGGTTCTAATTTGTCTAAGAAAAGTCAAGAGGTTGTTACCCACTAGGAATGAACCTAAAGGTCGCACTACCTTTGTCTTTTCAAGTATAAATAGTGCTCCAAAATGTATATTGTTTTTTGCATAAGTTCCCTTTTTGACACGTTCCCCTGACCAAGCACCAAGCATATGTGATTCCAAATGATATAAAGGTTACAGAATAAGCTTCCCATATGCCAAGCAACATCATTTTGGCAGGAAGGGTTTACAAACACAACATAGTCTGGCATCCCAGCTGTGCGGAGTATTGATTGTTTCTGCCTAGGGCTTTAATGTGTCAAGTTGTTCTCAGAACCGGCTCGTCTATTGACAGAGCAACCAGGCAATGGACACTGCTGTGCCGCTCTGATCTCCCTCTCCCCCAAAAAAGTAACAGCTGTAAAGGTTTCCTCTTCCATCGAAGGTGGTGTACTTTTCTCAGACATCTCAGAGGGAGAACTACTCATTAGAGCTCATTGCACACTTCTCAGAGCTGATGATAAACAGCTCAATGGCTTTATGAAGGCATCCAATATTGATCTCTGCTAAAGCTTCTACACAATGATGTGCAAGTCCCGTTGTGCATGTGGTTGGCAGAAGTCACCTGCAGAACTTTATGGCAATGATCTAAATCCAGCAAATCCAGGTTTTGTGGGATGCAATAGGAACATGTTCATGCCTCCTGGGGTGAGTTTTCAGATAAATCCCAAGATAGTAGTGGAAGAACTAAGAGGGTCTTCAAGAGACTGGTGTCCAAGACACACCATCTCCCAGGACTGTATAAACCCTTTCCAGTTGAGACCCTCTTAGAAAATGTTAAGCATTTAGCTTTCCTAATCAATTGCTTTTTGTTTTAGGATGTAGTATAAGCTTTAAGCTTGAAATTAATTTTAACATGCATACCTGTATTTAAAAGTGTTTTTTCTTGGTTTGCTTTTTATATACATTTTTATATTAAATCATTTGGTTTGTTCCATATGTGCTTGTTTAATATAACTTAGCCCTTTGTTGATAAGGAATCATGCATTCCCTAGGGGGTGCCAAAAAAATATTTGGTAGCCCCTATGTGGACTGGCAGCCTACAAGAGGCTCAGTTTGGCAGTACACCTGATTTTATTTAACCAAAACTTCCCTCCAGGAATTAAAAAAATGACCACCTACTTTGAGGCCACTGGTAGCAGCATGCAAAGGGTTGGTGCTCCCAACCCATTGGTTGGCTGAATTATTATATGCTTCTCAAAGAAGTCCCACTGCTGAGGTTGGATCTTCTCCAGGTGCAAGCCAACAAGGGGGTATATTTACTTACTGTACGTGCACATTTTTTATTTGGAAAAATAATTTGGTGAAAGGGGTAAGGAATAGAAACTTTCATACTTGGATTAATTTACAGATTAAATATTGTTTGCCTGACCAAAAATTCACTGTTGCTGAGCATTATTGCTAGTGAATTGTTTTATTCGCCATTTGGTAAATCAAAATGTCCCCACGAATTGTCATTTTGTCATTTTTTCTCTAAATAAAAGCACTTTAAATTTGCCTCAATGTGCCATAGGTGTCAAATTTGAAAAAATGCAGCAAATTTGGATGTGATAAAAAGTGTTGAAAAAAGAAGTCTGGAATTAAGATTGGGAATGGCCGAAATGTGCCAAATAAGGGTTGTGATTGACTATTGGTAGCCCCTATGTGGACTGGCAATCTACATGAGGCTCTGTTTGGCAGTACACCTGCTTTTTATGCAACCAAAACTTCCCTCCAAGCCAGGAATTAAAAAATGAGCACTTGCTCTGAGCCCTCGGAGAGCAAAATCCAAGGGGTTGGGGAACAACATGTTGCTCACAAGGTACTGGTTGGGGTTCATTGCTCTTGTGGCTCCCCAACTCTTTTTACATTTGAATGTGGCTCACAGGTAAAGAAAAGATGGTAAACCCCCCTGCTCCAGGGTGTTCCAATAGTTGAAATCCTGGGCTTCCTTATCAGATTTCTATCTGCTTTGGATTCGAATAAGGAGGTTCTCTTCTTAACCAAAAACTTACTCCCTTCCAGTTTATTGATTTTACCCATTCATTGGCATGCTGGGAGTTTTTCCTCTACCATTGAGCAGTAGTATTTATGTTTTAATCTGTCTCTGCCTGGGAACTATGGGCTCGACAGCTTTACTACTGTTGATTATTTAATGGGTAAAACAAAAAAAGTAGCAACGTAATAAATGAAGAACATTAAAGCTCAGAAATATGAGCCGGCATAAGGCATTGTCTGTAATTCCTTGAAAACAGGTGCTGACAAGATCAAATACTCTTGCTTACATACATTCTAATATGATTACACTGTATTACAGCTCTTATAACTTCAGAAAACAATGTGCAGCTAATCCAGAAGGATAATGGGTTTCCTCAGATAATGACTGCGGCTGTGATTCTAATCTTACAGAGTTTAATTACTGCCGGGTTCCTCTCAACAGACTCACAGCAGATTTGTATTGTTATATCTGCAAAGTAGAACAAAACAATTCATGTTTGTATTACCTGCATTAGCTGACTGAGTTCTACAGGTCAGAGATTTCTGTTCATCACATGTATATTATAAGGGATAATGTACCTCCTACTGTAAATGATAAGGATATTAGAAGTCACTGA
>CM044433.1:179866323-179891643 GCA_024363595.1 Xenopus borealis | reverse complement strand
TTTTTAATGAGTTAGGAATGGATTAGTAATGAGCAAAATTGTCACCTAGACAAAATTGCTGCAGCACAAAAAAAAGTTGCCATAAGAAAAAAACCATAATGGATTTGGAGTGAGAAAAATTTGCAGCACTTAAAAAAAATTGGATGCCTTTTGAGTTCAATGTGTTTTTCAAAATTTTTCACGGTTTAGATACATTTTTGGCAAAGTGAAATGGGACAGATTTGCTTATCGCTAGTTACGATGAAAATAGACTTATATCCATATCAAACTGCAGTGCTCTGCAAGGTCAATGCTCAGGCCTAGATTGTCAGGAGGTCTGGCTTTATATAGGGCAGGATATGACTGGCTGATCACAAACCGCCAATCAGGCTGCTGCTGGGCAAGAACTGCAAAGGTCAAGTGAAAGATAATGAGTCAGTCTACTGAAAGCTCACCTGGCCCAATGGTAAAGGCACCAAGCCAAAAACCCAGAGTTCCCCAGCTTGAATCCTAGCAGAGCCTGACAGTTATGAATGACTCCTCTTTATATTTTGGGGAAACGTCTAAAATAAATACAGGTTTTTCCTTGGTGAAGACAGGATTTTGTACTTTTTTTTTTACTTTTCCCAGAAATTGCAGTTGTCTTTCTGTTCCTAATGAAGATATGTTTACAGATATGCTCTACTTGTGCATGAAACTCGTTTTCCTCTGCAACTGTCTCTTGGCCCAGGGAGATGCCCACTTGTCTGAATCCCACGCAGCTGTCACAGAGCTTCATTCCCAATCAATACGCAATAGCAATCAGAGGTTCTCTGTGTGACGCTCATTAGCAGTAAAGTGCAGCTAATTCCGGTGCATTTCCCTTCAGATTATGGGAGGGTAGACATAAATGTGATGGCAATGTGTTTATTTGTTGTAATCGTGGATCTTTTAACAAATAGTTTTGTAGCTGAATGGTACAAGGATTAATCATTAAAAACAATGGTCCCTTGGGAAAAGCTTGTAGAACACACTACAAACAGCAGCTCCACTTAATTATTAATACTGTCACTTAGCCTCAAGGTAGAGTCTTAAACTGGCCATAGAAGCAACGATCCGATCGTACGAATCCTCGATTCGTACGATTTTCGGATCGTGTGTGGAGTGTTCCGACATTTGTCATGCCAGGTCGATCAGTTGTTTGGTCGATCGGCCAGGTTAGAACATTTCTGTTGGCTGGCGATCATATCTTTGTGTCTATTGCCTATAGGTTTTTAATTGTACAACTTTTGTACGATCCCTGTCAGGGGCTGACCTGTGCTTTTGCTACTTTATGTGATCTGAAGGTTAGTGGCAGGTCAGGAGATGGGGAAGTCCGATCGTTCGATGATTCGAACGGCCGGATCTTTGCGTCTATGGCCAGCATTAAGGGGGAATTCACAAAAGTCGACATGAAAATGGTGCAAAAATGACATTTTGAACAACATTTTCTCCCAACATTTTTTAAAATGGAGTAAAGCTCAGTTTAACTCTTCTCCATGTGCCATCAATTAATATAATTAAAATAACCTGCTCTTCTTTGGTTCAGATAATCTTCATTTCACACCTCTTGTAGGAGCCCCATTGGGGTGTAATTATCATATTAATAAGGATTAGCATGTTATAGCCAGGGCACAAGTTTTTGTCTAACCCTATAGGTGTAAAAGCCTCATTAACAAGACAAGTAAAACACAGATTAAGAAATAAAAAGTGTACTTTATACAGTTGATTTTGCTAATTGATAATTTTTTAACTGAATTTGGAGAAGCCGTACACCACACAAAGCCCGGTGAAATATTTTTCCTGGTGCAAAGTGATAGAGGAATTGGCCACCCCACATCCAAATAACAAACACATTTTCACTGGCAAACAGGAGTTGTAGTAGCAGGGTGAACCCTTGCAATTTTTCATGAAAAAATTGCAACTGCAACTCCCGTGTGCCAGGGAAAATTTGTTCGTTAAATGTTTTTAACTCACTCTTGTATTATTTTACTAGTTTTAGCTTAATGAACGAGGCAATATTAGCAATTTGAGTGACTATATTATCTAAAGGGAAAGTCTTGCAGGCAATTTATTATTAATATTATGGAAAATAGCATTTTTTTGTGTTTAGACTGTTATATTTTGTTACAGAAGTGGAATTACACAAACATGTAGGCAGATTTAGAAAACCCAGGTTATCCTGAAAAGAAAGATGTACAATTTTCCTTAGTAAAATAAACCCCCCTCCCCCAAAAATGGCAATTTGATGGCTGACTGAAAGATTTAGTAAGAGCTAAAGTCAAATTCAGAGGAAAAATGTCTTTAAAATGTTGTGCAAAAGACAAAATTAGTGATCGGTGAATCTATCCCGTTTTGGCACTTTTTTTACGTGTTTCATTCTTTTTTTACGCCAGCGAATTTTTGCTGGCGTTTCGCAAATTTATTCGCCGGCGCGAATTCGCTGTAAATTCGTGCCTGGCGAATTAATTCACCCATCGCTAAAGAAAATCTGAAAACTGTCTGTTTAAAAGACAAGTTCACAAAAGTGGAGATAGAGATTTGTGAATTTGGTGGGAAATCTAAGATTTTTATCTCCACTTTTATGTTGTCTCGGTATCACCACTTTTGTGAATTTTCCCATTATTCTTCTTCTCCATACAACTCTAAATTAATTTTAAAAAGTTTGCACAGTGCCAGAATAGGCATACGTTCCATCATATCTCAGCTGCTTTGGTGAAGCAATATATGAAGTAAGCTCCCCAACTGCTCCGTGTATTCTAAGTACCTCAGAGACCAACCATAGACATAATATATTAGCCTGAGTTATTCCAGAGCAAAATGCAGCATTGAAGTCAATAGGCGTCAAATTTGTTTCCCCTATGACAATTTTTTCTCACTCCAAATGCATTAAAGTCAATGGATGTTGTTTCTTGTGGCAAATTTTTTGTCTTGGTGACAATTTTGTCTTGGCAGATGGTGAAGTGTGTAATTTTGGCATGACTCCGTCCTGGTGAAATAATTAACTCATCACTAGTCAGATGGCCTACTCTGCAGTCACAACCTGAATTTATTTTGGATGCATATGTATCTTAAATGTGTCATGTGATTCATATACATTTAATCAGGAATCCATATGCTATGTATTAATGCACTTTGAATGTTGAGTGGCGGTAATCCCCAACCAATAGCTTGTGAGCAGCATGTTACCCACTAACCCCTTGGCTGTTGCTACCAGTGGCCTCAAAGCAGATATTTATTCTTGGATAACAGGCTTGGAGGCAGAGCCGGGCCAGGCCGGCCAGACATCTCAGGCAACCACTAACCCCACCTCCCTCTCATGCACTTGAGCATGTGCACAGCTGTGCACAAACAGAAATGGACAGGATCACACCCACAGACTTTACATAGGTAACAGTGAAGGTGCATGCCTGGTGCCCCCCCACCCCCCAAGCTTTGCACCCTAGGCAGTGCCTCTTCTGCCTACTCCTTGTTCCAGCCCTGCTTAGAAGCAAGTTTTGGTTGCATAAAAACAGGTGTACTGTCAAATAAAGCTTCCTGTAGTTGGCCAGTCCTCATAGAGTCTACAGATAGTCTATCACAGCTCATAATTGGTACTCCATGCTTGTGTTGTTCTCCAACTTTTCATTACATTTGAAAGTGGCTCAAGGATAAAAAGGTCAGGGGTCCCTGGTTTAGTGATTGTCTGTGGCTCAGCAACAGCTATCACTTTCTCTCACTTAGATAAATTAGACCTTCCCAGATAACAGTTTAGTAAATGAAAAAGAGCCTTCAGACATAGATATTAGCTGCCTATATTTGGGTTCTCTGGCTGCCCAAAGCTCTTTCTTGAATACTGAAGGTAGGGGTCTTGTAGGTCAGGGAAAAACTGTCTCCAATAGGTCTCCTGGCCACCATCATATATTTTCTCTAGTTGGAAGACCTGCTCTCCAGCATAATAAGAGCCAACCCCATTCTCTTCCCCCATTCTCTTCTCACAGTACGGCAATGGTTTCCAAACCCGGGCCCTCCTAGAAGCAGTGGCAGGGTGCACTAAGGTTTGGTTATAGAGCCTATTGACAATGCTAGATAAACCAGAAAGCCCATATTGCTGCACTTTCCCCCAGCATTCACACATCATTGTGGCCATGTGGAAACCTTTCTACTAGCAATTGCACCCAATGTGTCAAAAACCAATTGTGTGCATTTTTGCAAGTTGCAATCTAACTTTTTCAGAGTGAGAATAATGGCATTGCACACTATTAGCACGTTAATTTGGTGCCACGTTTTCATGCAGTCTGCTTTAGGAACCCTGGAGCTACCACCATGTTGAGTGGCAGTAGCTCTAGGGTTCCCTGGACAAGTGTACAGGATCCACCTGAAGAAGCAGGAGGGATACAAGGGCACTTAGTATGGGGCCTGTAACCCAGAATACTCACAGCCTGGGGTTTTCCCTAATAATGGATTTTTCTGTATTATGGATCTTCATACATTAAGGGGCAGATTTATGAAATTCATATGAATGATTCGAAATTTGATCGAATTTTCAAAAAGATTCGAATTCGATTTTTGAATATTTTTGAAGGTCACTTCGACCATCGAATTTTGAAAATTCGATCAAATTGAATGATTCGAATCAAATTGAATGATTCGAATAATTCGGATAAAATTCTATTAGAATATTCGACTTATTACTTGCCCTTTCATTTTTTATTCGACTGCCTAGTTCGCCAGATTTTAACTATTTTTGATCGAATAAAAAAATTTGATTTTATCAATCCATTGAATTGTGGTACAAACCTTCGAATTCGAATATCGAATTTGAAGGATTTTAATTCCCTTTAAATTCGATGGTCAAATTCGAGGGTTTCCCTCGAATTTGACCCTTAGTAAATCTGCCCTTAAGTATACTAGAAAATCATGTAAACATTAAATATACCCAATTGGCTTTGCCTCCAGTAAGGATTAATTATATCTTAGTTGGGATCAAGTACAAGCTACTGTTTTATTATTACACAGAAAAAGGAAATACATTTTAATTATTTGATTAAAATCGAGTCTATAGGAGACAGCCTTCATGTAATTCGGAGCTCTCTGGATAATGGGTTTCCTTGTAACCGTGCCTTTAATTTGCATTCATTTTAGAGCAGCCTCTCTTGCACTTGCATGAAATGATGATAAATGACCCTTATTATTTTTCAGACAAGCCATTCTAGGGAAAGGATTCAAGCATTAATGAAGTAAATGGCAGATATTTTAGCTTGGAAAAAAGTCTGTGTCAAGCCAGTATTGGAGAGAGAGATGTGATACATATTTTTTTTCTAGGAGCAATGTAACTTTAATTTCTGTGCTAAATATATATTTCATGTAAATCAATTTTATAATGTGATAATCAGAATCCTTTGCGTGCCTCGTGTTTGGACAGCTGCATATCATCCTTAATGATCCCCTAGAGTTTGCAGTATTTTGAATAAAAAAATACATACTGCAAAATCACAAATCATAGTGCTGGAAATGTATCCTGTTCCATTATACTGGCAATATGAGGCAGAATGTAGGCACCAGGCTATCAGACAATACAGAATAATGCAGAAAGGATGGATCTGGTATTGCAAAAAGAAATTATTTCTGCACATGAAGAAACTGTTATTGATGGGCATGGATATGATTAGTGCAAGTCCAGTGCTGTATTGAGAAATGATTGCACCTTAATCTGAAATTCGAAGAAACTGTGGACATGGGCACTATACAGTTAAACTAACGCTTGGGGACTGGGACCTTTACTGCATAAAATGTCATGTAACGTATAGGGAAGCAGCATGCGGCCACATTTATACACTAGGGCATAATGCAATTACACCCACACATTGGTAACAACACACTCATTTGAACTAAGGCAATGAGTTTACATAATAATATGGTTAGTCCAGTCCTCTGATGCCTGTGCCAGGAACAATTTCATGTTAATGTTAATTAAGGGCCCAGATCTTAAAGGCTTTTAATTACAACAGTGTTTTAAGTTAAAGTTCCAACATCCTACATTCACCTTTTTGTTACCGTGTCCCTATCAAAGGCATTGCTCATTATACAATGATTTATACTTGATGGCTATATATTGCCATCTCCCAGGGCCATGATTAAAATACTTGAAGGCAATGCTGTGTATATGGCACAAGCCATGTGAATACTTTCTTTAAAGCATTTAAGAGACAGCAGGCACTCACAGACCCCACAAACAGACTAAGTAAAGAACTGCAAACTTTATTTCAAGCAAACAGTGAACATACACAAAGACTTACACATTTTCTGCCCTTAGGCGCTTAATCATAAGTTTGATGCCTCCTCCTTGAGCTGCAGGGCTGGGGCATTTGCACCCAGACCCCAAGCACACCCATAAGTCACATTCCAGTTCACAGATATATACTTACTAATAAACCAGTGGTTATGGTCATCGATGACCAAAGGGACAGGAGGAAGTGATTTGAAAGTCTTCACCCACCCAATAAATCTCCTTTTTGGTTATGATGCAATGTGGTTTCTATGAATACCTTCTGATCTACAAAGGCTTTTACTGTAGTGATAAAACAATAAACAGAGAATATCATAGCAGAAAAGAAGCAGTTGGCTTTGGAGTCCATCCACTGAATTACTGATTAAGGTTTAATTTTTTTAGGTTTTAATTTTTCCATACTTTAGATAACCATATTTGGTTTTAAGTCAGTGTCTACCACATAATCTGGATGACTGTTCATTATGAAAAATTGGTGTTTTTGTTTTTCAAAATTGGCTTTTTTAAAAATCAAACTTTTTTGGGAATTTATTATATTCCAAGGATGAACAGCTCAGAATATTAAAATCTGGCATCTCTCACCTGCTGAGGTTGCATATACCTGTAAGTCAATGGGAGAAGTTCCATTGATTTTTTGATGTGCGCTGGGTTTCGTGCTATTCCACATTATCTGAGCTTTTGCGGGGGAAATCAGAAATTCGTGTTTTTTTTAAAAAAAATAAATAAAAAAATTAGTTTTTCCCATTTTTGGGGAAATGTTATAAATAAATACATATAAACAAATACAAGAGGTCCTCTGCGCTCAACCCATTATCAATATATTTAAGACATTGAGACATTTCGTGCATACAGCTACTAAAAAATGCCTTACCCTTTAAACAAAATTGTTTGTCCATATTTTGCAATATATTTATGCTGGCCATTGCATCTGATTCATTAAGAATTCTATTGCTTCATTATACATTTTTACCCTCAACCCCTTGGGACTTCTATGTTCTGAGTTTTGAATCTTTTTTAATCATAAATTTTGACTTTTCAAGTTAAAAAAAACTCCATTATTTCCAGAAACATTAATGAATGCCTCTTGTTTTCTTCCCAGGGAAATTCAGGCTTGGGATTTAGTATTGCTGGAGGCATCGACAACCCTCATGTTGGAGATGATCCAGGAATATTCATTACAAAGATCATTCCAGGGGGAGCAGCAGCAGAAGATGGGAGACTCAGGTAAGATTAACTAGTGCTGGTTGTAAATAGATGCATAGTTATAGTTAATAGTGACAGTATGGGGCAGATTGAAAATTCGAGATGTATAATTCTCTAGTCCATTAAGAGCTTGAATCGACTATTCACCAACTAAAGCATGCAGAATTACTATATAAGTCAATGGGAGAGGGATCCAGGGATCAATTTGGTGATTTTTGCAGCCTTCCTGACATTCAAGTGTTTTAAATTAAAATTGAATTTTTCTCATTCAAATAAAATTCGATTTGAGTTTTCTGGTTGATTCAATTTGCCTGAGCTGAGAAAATTCAAATTTAATAATACATTTTTGGGTTGGGGATGGGCCGAGCATCATTTTTTGACGCCTATAGACTTTAATGGGCGTCAGCAAATTTATGCCGGTGGCAAATTTTTGGCGAAGCAAAACAGGTCAAATTCACACATGCCTAATAAATTTCGAATTTCAGAATGTGCCTCCCCATGTATGGCCGTAGGGGACCTGTTATCCAGAATAGTTAGGACCTGGGGTTTTCTGGATAAAGTATTGTTTTGTAATTTGGATCTTCAAACCTTAAGTCTACTAAAAAATTTATTTCAGTTTTAATTAACCTAATAGGATTGTTTTGCCTCCAATATGGATTAATTATATATTAGTTGGGATCAAGTACAAGGTACTGTTTTATCATTACAAAGAAAAAAGGAACCATTTTTAAAATTTTTGATTATTTGGATTAAAATTGATTCTATAAGAGATTCCATAATTCAAAGCTTTCTGGATAATGGGTTTCTGGCTAACAGATCCCATACCTGTAACTGAGGACTTTCATGACAATAGTGGTTGACAACATAATCAACGTGTTCATCATTTAGTCTCTTAGGGGCAAATTTACAAAATTTGTGTGAATGGATCGAATTTGATCGAATACCAATCGTACGATTTTTTCAGAGGATCGTTGGCATCTTCGATCATCGAATACCGAATTATCAAATAGATCGAATGATCGAATATTTGATCATTCGATCATTCGATGATCGAAGGATTTACAATTTTAAAATCCTTTGAATGCCTACTTCACCAGATAAAACCTAGCGAATACCAATAGAAGCCTATGGGAACCCCCTCCCCCATAGGATTCTTTTGCAAAGACCTGCTTGAATACCATTCGTACGATCGAACGACTCGATCGTTCGAATTTTAGTAAATTTGCCTCTTAATGGTCATGTAATATTTATATTTGGCTTCACATCCTCTACAATGGCTAAAAGGCCAATTTAGAATTTTATTCGGCTAAACAGTGATTCATCTAGCAGCTATCATAGGGAATTGAAGAACAACATCCCTTATTTATTTGGAAATCAGCAGAACTAATGAGAAACTCAATTAATAGCAAACTATGATAAATGCAAATGAGTTTCTAAAATCTGTTCTTGTGTATTTACTCTGCCAGAACACATTAATCCAGGTAAGATGATTTCCTTCTATTCCACATGGAGATAATTCCAAGCAAAATTCAATAAAAAATTTCAGGCTTGCAAAGTTTTTATACAAATTATTATTTTGGGCATTTCAGTGATGAGATTCTGTAATTAGACATCTAATTTTGTTCTAATGAATAACTAAGGGATCAAATCACTGATCCTGCTGAGATGGGCAGGGACCATCTGAGCTTGAGGTTCTCTCCATGGCTAGGGTGGCCTCTACATATACAGGAAGATCTAGGTGGCCCTAACCCTAAATTGAAGTCTAGCTGGTCTGATCTAGTTCTTTATCCAAATGGATAGCTCTGATAGCAATGTCCTTTCATAAAAGAGTCCAATACCATCTCACAGGATAAACAATAACCATATGGAGCAGAATTACTCATTCGATATTAGGTCTGGAACAGATACGTATACAGTTATAATTACATAGTTATGTGGAAGTTGAGGCTGAAGTAAGGCAGGCCTTCATCAGAATTTAATTCACATTTCAGTTTAAAATCCACTATTGCAGCTACAGCGTATTTATAGTTCTATGTTACAGAGAAGCCTGACTTTTCTGCTCAGTTTTTCCCTCTTACTTTTAAGATATAGATGGATCCATTAAAAGGGCCATGGTAGTTGATATGGAAGCCAGTAAGGTCAACACAATGGCAGACAAAGCTGAAACTGCAAGCCTACCCAGAAAGACTACAAAGGAGCTAAAATAGAAGAAAGTGAAGGGAAATGAACATACATTCACCATGATGCATACACTGTAGTTACTAGAGTAACACGCGACGCGTGTCAAAAACGACGCACGACTCGTTTCGCGAATCGGCGAAAAAATCGCGAATTTCTCTGGAAATTTGCGAATTTTTCCGGCGAAGCGAAACGCGGCCGTTTCGCCCATCACTATTAGTCAATAGTGATGGGCGAATTTATTCACCAGGGGCGAATTCGCGCGATTCGCGAAACGGCAGCAAAAATTTGCCGCCGAAAAATTTGCCAAAAAAAATGAGTCGTGGAAACGACACGACACGCGTCGGAAACGACGCAACGCGCGACAAAAAATGACTCATTTCGCGAATTTTTTCGCCAATTCGAATTTTTCGTCGAAGCAAAACGCAGGAGATTCGCCCATCACTATTAGTCAATAGGCATTTTTTCTTATGTTTAAATGCATTAAAGTCAATGGGTGTTTTTTATTATGGGCGTATTTGTCATGGTAAATTTTTGTTGATGATTCGCAATCACTAGTTGTGGCCCTTCAATAAGACTTTTGTATTCCAAAGTGGAAGCAAAGTCATAAGTTTTTTCTATTCTTCTTTATTCAGGGTGAATGACTGTATTCTGAGAGTGAATGAAGCGGATGTCTCTGAAGTTTCGCACAGCCGGGCAGTTGAAGCTCTGAAGGAAGCTGGCTCCATTGTCCGCCTCTATGTACGACGAAGGAGGCCAATCCTAGAAACTGTCGTAGAAATTAAACTTTTCAAAGGGCCAAAAGGTACTGAAATTAACTGTGAATTCATAACTTTTATTTTATTACAAACTAAATCTAGCAGCTGTACTATGTATAGTGCATAGTGTACCTGTAATGGAGGAGCCATGTTACTTGTGAGTGTATTGTTTGGTTTCTAGTTATTTGTTCCCCAAGGCCATCTCTCTCACTCTGTGCTATAAAATGCTCATGCTTTTCTCTATCACATTCATTAAAATAGGCAAGGTCTCTGTTATGAATGCGGCAGTTAGTCATGCAGATCATACTACAATAACAAAATATGTTTCAGTATGAGCAGTAATTATTTGCTAATTATTTATTTGTGGTATGTGAATCATCAGTAACGTTTCTAAACTGTTTCTGGGGAAACTAAGAAATTAAATGGGTACAGGATTGATCACAGGGCTTTGTACTGCATACAGAATATAATAGGCTTGTTCACTAAACAATTGTTTTCTAAACAAAATATTTATTTGAGACTATGCAAGAAAGAAAAATTAAAACTTTCACCATCATTTTAGCAATTTCAAAGCTACATCTGTTTTCTAAGCAAAAAGTTTAGTAAATTAAGTAAAGATACATTTTAAGTTCTCACTCAATTTTAAATCTACACCTGTTTTGTAAGAACTATGTTAAGTTGTACCTATGTCTGAAGGTACCATTAACATTTTCATACACATTTTGGGGCGAATTCCCTAAAGCGTGAAGCATCTAACGCTAGCGCTAATTTGCCAACGTCAATTCGCAACTTCTGCAATTTACTAACAGTGTCCCTGGCAAAAATCCGCTAGCGAAGTAGATAGACTAGTGCAACTTCTCATACTTCTCACACTTATACTTCTATTATACGTTTAACTTTGCGCCATATGCAAAGTAGGCATCCCAAGCGTAAATGTGCTTTGCCTGACTAAGTAACGGTAGTGCAAATTCGTTACCGTTCGCCGCCCTGAGCGAACTTCGCATTTTAGTGAATTTGCATATCACTGGCGAAACTACGCCTGGCGAACTGCGGCGAACGTCGGCGAACATCGGCAAAGCCAACGCCAGCACATTTTCTGAGATTAGTAAATTTGCCCCTTTGAATTTCAAATCTACAAATGTTTTCTAAGCAAAATGTCCATCTGGGATTTTCCAAAGTTAAATGTTTTAGTATTATTGTAAAAGTAACCAGAGTAAACAAGTATTGGAAAAATTACAGAAGCCAAGCCAAAAAAGAATATATAAAAAAATGAGCATTACAAATACAATATGTTAAAGGGGTTGTTCGCCTTTGAGTTAACTTTTAGTATAATGTAGAGAGTGATATTCTGAGACAATTTGTATTTGGTTTTCATTTTTTATTGTTTGTGGTTTTATAGTTATTTAGCTTTTTATTCAGCAGCTCTCTAGTTTGCAGTGTCAGCAATTTGGTTTCTAGGGAACAAATTACCCTAGCAACCCTGCATTGAATTGAATAAGAGACTGGAATATGAAAAGGAGATGGACTGAATAGAATGATAAGTAATAAAAAGTGGCAATAACAATACATTTTTAGCCTTACAGAGCATTGTTTTGGAATGGAAAAATAAAATTAGGAAGATGCAAAGAGGCATATGCCCAGATTGGGCATACCTAGGGTCCACCAGAGAACCTGCAATCCAGAGCCCATTCTCACATCAGTTAGATGTAGAAAATACCAAGTGATCTAGATATAATTTATAGGCCTATGTTGAAATAAGATTGAGCTAATTGGAGCTGCTGTTGACTCGGACCCACCAGTCCAACATTGGGTTTATCTTTATATCAACACAGGTTTCACATATTTATATGAAAGTGATTAAAGTGGACCCGTCACCCCAAAAAAATATTCAAAATCCTATTTTATCACATTAGTCAAGCAAAATGAACATTAATTACACTATATAAATTATTTTAATCTTGTTTCCTTCAATCTGGGAATTCATAATTATAACAAGCAGGCAGGGGCCATTTTGTGGACACTGTTATTAAGACAAGCCTTGTATCATCTCAGAATCTTGTTTGTGCCCCAGAATGGGGGACCTGATGTCTATCCCCATGTCCTGGCTACACAATTAAACAGTGAAGAGAACTGGGGGAATGTGTGGGGAGCAGTGACATCTAGGAAGTGCTGAATGGAAAGTGAAAGTAATTATCTGCCCCGCCTCTATGCCTAAGGCATAGAGGAGTGGCAGACAATATTTGATTGACAGCTGAGATTTTTAAATGAGCTTTAAACAGCTATGAATGCTTTAATAAAAAATTTTAAATTGGATTTCATGTTTAATTTGAAAAGGACTTTTATTATACAGATTTTTGTATCTGGGTGACGGGTCCACTTTAAAATGAGATACCTTAAACTACACTCTTATCATTTAATTTTAGGTTTGGGCTTCAGCATTGCAGGTGGAGTTGGAAATCAGCACATTCCTGGTGACAACAGTATATATGTAACCAAAATTATTGATGGTGGAGCAGCACAAAAAGATGGCAGACTACAAGTTGGAGATAGGCTACTAATGGTGAGAAAACCAAAATGGAACCTGATTTGCTTAGGTTTCACATGTTGTAAAGTGGTCCACCTATTAACTCTCCCAAAGATAACTCACATTAACAGAATTAAAGGGGAACTTTTCAGTGTCCATAAGCTTTTAGACATAAATGAACTCTGTATATTGCATGTACAGAACAGCCCATAGATAAGACGAAATTCTGATGAGTAGGCACATTTAATTTAAAAAACAAAAAATTTAAGTATCCATTGAAATTGCAAATAAATTAAAACTGGATTTAGGAACATTTTAATAATAATAATCAGTCCACTGAAAATTCCTCAGGAAACCTCTGCCCCTATATGTTATGCAGTTACATTTTAAAAGTTAGTACTTTCTGTAATTCAACATGGCAATGTTTTATTTGACTCTCTCCATACATTTTATAACCATTTCCCTATAACAAATGTAAAGGTCCTGGAATGGGACCAAGGCCTCCTGGGTATAATAGTTAATAGAATGGTTGATATTGTATATAATTTGGTTGCATTAGATAAGAGACCCTCCAGGTTAATCTGACAAACCAAGGGTGTTATTTACTAAAGTTTAGTTACTTTAGTTACTAAACTAAACTTATTTTTCTGTTTGAGGTTTTTTGAACAAAAACTTGTATTTTTAGAGGGAAAAAAATTGATTTTTTTTTAAATTTGTTATACTGTACCCTAAAGCTGCTCAAAGTCAGAATCAGAAAATCCGCCATCTCAAAACTGTCAAGGTCACGTAAAAAAGTCAATGGCTCTTTTAAAATTTGAAGATACCTTGATCGGCGCTGGATTTTGTCCGATAATCCAAAAAATGTCGGGTTTTCGGGTGATAACTTGAAAAAAATAGAGAGATTTGGGGTCAAATCTGAAAAATTTGTAAGATTTGAGTTTTCCCTCAATTTTATCTAGTTTTTTTCACAACTTGACTTTTTCGAGTTATTTTATTGATAAAATTGTGGGTAAAAGTTTAGTCAAGCTTGGTTTAATAAAGATTAATTGAGTTTTAGTAAATAAACCCCTTAGTATCACTTATGGGGAGCTCTTTAGATATGGGGTTTAATTCAGGAAAGCAGTTCTAATATTTTTGAGACATATTTAAAGCAATACTTAAGACCTTCCTGAAAAAACTGTATAGAAATAGAAGATTGACCATGCTGTTCTTCTTTTCTATCAAAATCTTTATTTTCTTTCTTCAATCTTAACTATATGCATTGTGTATGCAGGTCAACAATTACAGCTTAGAAGAAGTTACACATGAAGAAGCAGTGGCCATTCTGAAGAACACATCTGATGTTGTGTATTTGAAAGTGGGAAAACCAACTACAATATATATGACAGACCCATATGGACCCCCAGATATTACCCACTGTAAGCAACGACTACCCATTCCTTATGTTCGGCTTTAAGTTGCTATGTAACGATACTAGCGTATGTTGTCAAGCTGCAATATTACTATGTTATAGTCTCGAAAACACCAAATAAGATACACATGGATATACATTTTACATAATGCAACTCATAAACAGCTTTCCAAACTTAAATATGAAAAAATTAAATATGCAACCTTGTGGAAGTTTCTAATGGGTTTAAAGGAATTGTGAACTGCAAAACAAACTAATGTAAAATTGCTCAGAACGCTCTTCTGAGCACTTTTGCAATCTACATATGTTAATTCTATAATACTGTATATCGTTTTTTAAACTGCTGATATAATACATTTTAAACACCAGCACCACCTGCAGTTCATTTCAGTTGACTGGTTACCATTGGCTGAAAAGTAATTTTGTGTGATTATTGTGCTTAGAACTGACCAGAGAAATGTCAGATGACTCTTCTCTGCTCAATAACATTACAGTACATATATTAAGCAGAGCAACATCACAAACGAATTATCAGCTGAAACTACCAGGCCAAAATGACCAGAAGATGGTGGTGGTGTTTAAAAATGGGTAATATCTTGAGAAAGAAATGTATGTACATTTCAGAAGCGCTCTGAGCAATTTTACATTCATGTTTTTTAAGGGTTCATAATTTCTTTAAAATAATAGCAGGAGCAAAGATTGAGCCAGATCTAGAAAAACATAGTAATCAATCAATTTTAATCTTCTGTTTTAAAAAAAATGTGATTGGTTGATATGGGTTACTATACCTATATCATAACACAATTTCTTTACATGTTTAACAATGTTTTCCATTGTGGTAAACCCAAGCACTGCTTCTACAGATCTCTTGAGCAACCCATTCAGTTAGCTGGAAGAAAACTAGAAGTATTGGCTTAAATTTTAACATTTACTTTCTTGTCACATAGTTTAGTGCTTGTTGGTTATGGCAGACCAGAGTTTCCACTCTAAAGGTGACCATACACTGGCCAAGAAAAGCTGCCAGTATATGAGGCCCGTCTGACAGGCTTCCACAATGTCTGTCCAAAAATCTTCTAGATATCAATTGGGCAGGCTTAAAATTCCTGTCGGATTGAGGATCTGACCGCCTACATTTCTGGCCTTGTGTTGAGGCTGTTACCACCCACTCAAGGTGGGCATATTGATTCAAGATTCGCTCACTTGGCAACCTCTGCAAATTAGCTGATCTACCCATTGTGGCAAACTGGCAGCTTGCACACATAACTTTTGGGGGGAATTAGTCAATGGTGGGCAGGCAGCATAGGACAAAGGGGCATAAAGACAGGGTCACAGGCTTCTTCAAGGAAAACAGCAGTTTATGTTCCCACATTAAACAAACATTCTCTAACACACACAGGGGTGACTATTGTATCATACAAACAAATCATACAACAAAAAAACTAAGCCCACTTGGTACTACCTTCAAACTTTGGAGCAGTCCATGACTAGGCTGGGCCCATTGTGGACTACCAGCAAACAAAGCAATATTGTGGCTCACCCCTGTACTCACAGGAATATTTCCTGGTAGTGTTCAGCCTCCTGGCTTCCTCAGTCTCTTCCCAATACTCTAAAGCTAAACAGATAATCCATTCTTTGTTTAAAGACAACTCCCTTCCTGGAGCCTATCTTAACACATGGGGAGAAATTAAAGGCTAGAATGACCTTTTTCACCTTTTCCTAGTCACTCTACCACATTGTGTATGGTAACCTTAAGTTATATAGGGGTTTGTAATGCATTAATGTGACAATGAGTATTGTACATTTTAAAAGACTGGGATGGAAAAAAACCCAAATAAACTTTATAATAACTATATTTGGTTGATCAAAATGTCACCAGTAATTTAAATTGCTACAAAAGTCCTTCAGATGCCTACAGAACTATCCTTGTTTGATTTTTTTTCTAGCATACTCACCGCCTTTGGAAAGTCATATTTTAAGTTCGGCCAACAACGGGACTTTGGAATACAAGAGCCCTCTAGCACCTATTTCTCCAGGAAGATATTCTCCAATCCCAAAGCACATGCTTGTAGAGGATGACTACACCAGGTCAGAAGTTCTCTTCTAAATATATTACAGCTCTAAGATCAATGTTATTAACTTTTTTCCTTGTTTATTCTGAAATGATGGAGTTATTATTATTGAAAATGAGCAGAGAGATATTTTACTTGCCCACTGATTGGTCGTTGAATAATCTCCAAGTCTAGTACTAATTACACTTTTGCCATTCGGCTCATGGGCTCATAAGTCCCATTCAAAAACCAATCTCAACCTACTGGGTGAACTGCTTGGTCTGTGTGTGGTTGGTTTTATCTATATCCCAAATAATTGTCTTGAAATTATTTTTTCCATTAACATTAAATTATCGGTGAGTGCTCTTCTTGACATATTTATTCTGATACATTTTTTCAGCAATGTGTAATGGAAAAATAATTGAATTTATTTTGAATGCTACACAGAACTGTGAATCAGTTGCAATTTTAGAGGCAAACTCTCTAGATGGACATCAGATTTTGAAATGACTGAATATTAATAACCAGCATTCCCTGCCAAATCAAAACCAAAGGCACAGAGGCAAACCATTGTAATTAAATGGCTGATCTATTATTCAAGGGCAGCAGTGCACATAATAATTGCAACTGAATTTACCAGGCCCAGTGAATATCTCCCTAAAAATCACTGCTGACACAAGTTGCGCTTAACCTATAACAGGTCTCCTCTAACCAAATTAACTGATGAGATTTTATTTGTCCATCTGTTTGGAAATAAGGGTCATATTAATCATACCCAGATATTTTTTAATAAACAGTAAAAGAAAATACCTGATATTTGATCTTTAATAATCTATTTTCTGTGCAATACCACCACTTTGAACATTCTAATGAATTGATACAGGTATTTTCCTTGATAAAGAAAGAATAATACAAATTAAAATATAAGCTTAGGCTTTTGCATAAAGAGAACCCATTTCTTTTTTTAATATCATTTTTAATGTACTGAACTGAAAATGCTACCTGCTGTCTTGCGAAAGCAAGTTTTAGAACTTTTATTATAGCCTTAGCAGAAAATGGAGTTTTGGAGAATAGAAACATCTTGTGATGCTGCTCTGCTTAGTGCTCTGCTTAAATTAAGTGTGTGAACAGAGGAGGGTCATCTGATGTTTGGTCTGGTCCATTCTAAGCAGATTAACACCACAAGACTCAATTTTTCTCACAAAATAAAATTTCAGCCAACTGTAACCTTTTCTCAGGCAATTAACTTTCAGATGACTATAGCCAGTTGTCCAAAATAACCAGCAAGAGGAGCTGCTGTTTCAGATTTATTATATTAGCAGTATAACAAACTAAATAAAAAGAATTCACTTAAAGTGCTTAGAAGAGATGTCTGAATAATTTTACATCTATTTTTTTTTTTTTTTGAGAGTTTACAGTACATTTCTTTAACGTGCTCCAAGCAGGTGCTTTAGAGCCCAGAACTTGAACATTTTCCCATGACAACTTTCATTAATGAGAAATTTGAGTCAGTTTGATCTGTCCAGTTGGCCCACATAAGAGAGAGTCCCACACTTAGTTCTCTTTTCAACAGTCATTTGTCAGGGATTGGTTTGTTACCAACATTAAATTGTACTTCATGAATACAATTATAGGTGGAATATATAATTTAGACAATGAAATGCTGAACATACTGTATCTGCATAACCCAAATGGGAAGCTAATAGAACACAATAAAGACTAACATAACTACAGATGGAGAAGGCTTATTGTGACCTTTGTTCTAGTGCATTCTTTTATCTATGTATGATGTTCCTATGCAATCTAACGACAGCTAGCTCCATCTGTAGCTTGTTTATTACTGGTACTTTGACTTCAATTCTGGAGGTAACTTGTATTGCTCTTTGTATAAAAACAGGACCACAAAGGGTAAGTGGCTTGCTGTTATCAATTTTATAATTATTATAAGTGTGTATTATGGATATGGCATAATTCCGTCAAATAATCATTTATAATCACCCTTCATTGACCCATGCTTGTGATACATGTTTCATTTTTTTGGTAGTAGATTTTAAGTCAAAGACCCAAGAGGAGATTCTCCAACCAACAGGGCCTGATATAAGGATGCACTTCCAAAACATGGATTCAATCGCATTTCGTGCATAAATCTGCATTTGTTGCATTGTGCTTAATGAAGAAGCTCAATGCCCTCCGCATTGTTTGTTAATAATAATAATAATAATGATGATGATGTAATTTTTTTAAAAAATGCTCTTCGTGTTAACCCTTTGTTTGCTACTGCAATCTTCAATGTGTTGCATTGGGGGGAGGGTGCTTAAGCGAACACAGTTATTTGGTTTTGGTATTAACTATTTTCTCCCTTTGCTATCTGATTTTGTCCTGATAAAGTACCTCAAAACTCACAAACAGTAGGTTCCCCAATGCCAAGCTTTCATAAGGACAATAAGCTTGGGTAATCCATCTGCAATTGACTGACTATGGAGCATACTTTCTTTTAACATTTTTGCGACCTACCATGTCACTTTGAATTGATCTTTAATTGAGCTCTGACATGTTTCCATGTTAGTTTTGTAATATTGAACAATGATTGCTCCACTGGTATCATCAGTATGCTTTATAAACTGGTTGTTTTTGGAAGACTAAACTGAATCAATAATCTCCCCCTATGAACTATAAAGCTGGTCATGCATGTAACATTTCACTAGTCATGGGTTTTCCAGATGTAGGCACCAATGTGGAGTACATGTTATTTTGCCTACACAGCCTGGTGCAGTACTTGACCAATTGGATTGTCCAAAAAGTCAAATTTGTGTCTTAATAGGCCTAATCATATATTAATCATGTATTCATAATTAACAGCTCCTAAATTGTGGCTGTGCCCTCTAAAGCAAGAGTCCCAGCCTTTATTTTACCCATGAGCCACATTCAATTAAAATGTAAAAAAGTAAAATGAGTTTGGGAGCAACACAAGCATGAAAAAAAAATCCCTGGGGGTTCCAAAAAAGGGTTGTTCTTGGCTATTTAATATCCCCTATGTGGACTGTAACCTACTGCCGGCTTTACTTGGCAGTACAATTAGTTTGTCCCCAAACCAGGAATTCAAAAATAAGCAGCTGCTCTGAGGCCACTGGGAGCTTGCTAAGCAACAAGTTGTTTGCAAGCCACTAGTTCTAAAGAAAGATACAACTATGCCATAATACACATTCCTTAAAAGGAGTGGTTCAACTTTGTTAACTGTTAGTATGTTATAGAATGGCTACTTCTAAGCAACTTTTCAATTGGTCTTCATTTTTTCTTTTTTTATAGTTTTTACACTATTTGACTTCTTCTTCTGGCTCTTTCAAGCGTTCACTGACCCCATCATAAAATAAATTGTTTCTAAGGCTCCACATTTATAGTTATTGCTACTTTTTATTACTGATCTTTCTATTTAGGTTCTCACCTATTCATATTTTAGTTTCTTATTCAAATCAGTGCATGGTTGCTAATATAATTCAGACTCTAGCAACCAGATTACTGAAATTGCAAACTGGAGAGCTGCTGAATAAAAAATTAAATAACTCAAAAAACACATACAATAAAAAATGAAAACCAATTGCTAATTGTCACTCTCTACATCATGCTCAAAGCCCCTGTAATAACAGAATTTGGAATTAACAATCACACACCTTTGTACTATAAGATGATGCCAGCATAGTCCCTTTGTACTAAGCACAATGCAATAGAAAAAGCCCCCAAAGTTTGCTAAAAAAATTCTTAAAATTATAAAAGTATAAAATTATACCAGACAGGTTCATAACCTGTCCAGAGAGATACCACTAAACTATGCCAGAATAAGTATTTCCCACTACTAAGCACAATTCATGAAGAAACACATGCAACATTTTCTCATAGATCATACAGAAAGTACCATAACAAAATGTCAGCAAGTTCAGTTCCCTCTACTAAGCACAATCTCCTCAAATCTCCACATAGACTCTGAAAAGAGTAAAACTGGGCCCGAATATGTGTTCTCAATGTAGTGAGCTCAGCTGAGAAAACTGTAAATTTTTTTCTTTTATGGCTTTGGATTCCTAGATCTAGGTCTCCTTGTTCCACTGTGTTTTTTGGATAACTACCTATAAACTAACAGAAGAAGAAATGACAGACTATTTAGTGGTGATGTGTATCATTTCCCTTATCAAACTTACAGTATATATTCTAAATGTCCCTCCCCCCACAGTAGAAGATTTAATTGCCAAATTGTCAGTTACTGGATGCAAAATATGTTGAATTGTCTTCACAGGATACAAATGAAGGATTATATGGCCCCATGTCATAGCTCCCAAGTCAGCCCAAGCTCCTCATTAATATAACACTTCAACCTTACCGTGATAAAACATGTCACCTGTGGCAGCCTTAAAACTTAAATTGGCCTCAAATGATCAATTGCCATTGGTTGACCTGTGTCAAATGTAAACTATTGGCCAAAATGCAGTGGTCTACTTCCTCTGTCATTGGCTCAATCAGATGGATGTCAAAAGAAACAGGTGGTGGTGGAAGGGGTGTAACCTTGTTTCCATTCTGGCTTCACCAAAGACCAACTATAAACACCCATAGGGCTCATAAATGAATAGAATTGCTGTAGTTACCTCCCATGGGTCACTCCCATGGGGGTAAATTTATCAAAGAGTGAAGTTCCGCCACTAGAGTGAAAATACACCACCCTTAATTAATTTCTATGGGATTTTGAAAGGAGTATTTATCAATGGGTGAAAGTGAAAGCTCACCCTCTGATAAATACGCCTTTAAAGATCCCATAGAAATTAATGGAGAGTGGTGGAATTTCACTCTAGTGGCAGAACTTCACTCTTAACTTCATTCTTTGATAAATATACCCCATGGAGCCACAATTGAATAGTAGGTTCAAAACAGGCCAACATTTCTTATCCTATGAACCTATAAATGGCCAAAGAGTCTAAATGTTCACTGAAGTCAACAATTAAAAGTATTAATCAAGGAACTGATTTGGTAAGCCCAGAACTGGATCAAGTCCACGAGGTTCAGATGTTGACATAAAACAGAAACATTCAAGCTCATGAAGGTGGCAAAGGGAGAAAATGTTACAACTAACCAACCACTGAGAGGAAATAGCCTAATGCTAACCCAATCCTAGGCCAGTATATGCCATGGTAAATGTTCCTTTATGATGATGAACAAAATAGAGGTTCATTTGGTCACTCTATGGTATTTCTATGTCTGACACTGACTTTTGTTATGCCTTGTGTTTTGCCAACAATTTTATCGGTGTGAAAAAATAAAATTTGATACGTTCTCTAGATCCTAAATATTTTAGATCAGAGCAAGGGTGATCAACATACTGCCCTTTAACCTGTCTCTCTGCAGGAGTTGCCCAGTTATGAATTCCATTTGTGGCCAAGCAACGTCCTGTTTGCAGACCAACATTCAATATCTATAATGTTTGGATATATAGTCTGGCAGCAGCCTGAAAGAAGATACTCATTAGGGCTCATTTATGAGTGGGTAGAAGAGCAAAGCACTAAAATGTTTAAAGTTTTTTTCACAGTATGCATGGTTCATTGATACCTTTGTGGACTGCTCTGATAAGTGGTGGACATTTGCCTGCAAGCTGCAATGTGTATGGCCTGAAAAAACTATTTACCTTGGCATTAAACGCTGCCTTGAAGGTTGTACTAACACAATAAAATGGCGTATTGCCCCCATTTTTTACACCTTGCACAGAGCTCTACTTGATAAATGAGCCATGGTAACTCAATATCTCAGCATGGTCAGTGCACCATATCTATACCAGATCTATACCAAATTCATGATCAATATTGTAAAATGCTATCAGCCCCCATGAGTATAAAGTACTTTTCAAATAAAGTCAAAGAATTAGAAAGAGATGCAACTCCAAATAAAGAGGTGCTTGATTTTTCTGAGCCTTTTATAATGATATAATATAGACATGCCATGCTGGTACAATATAGTCCGACCATGCTGGGTATTGCTGGCTGCTGTCTAGACAGAACACTGCATGATGAACTTGTCTTTGGAATACTTATGATAATGTGTAAATCTGCATGATTAATACGTATAGAACACCAATCCTATCTCATGCCTTAATGAGTCTGCCATATTGCAACCAAGCCATGGAAGCTCCAATGGTATTTAGACTGATTGCAAAAAGTTGCTTAAGGGTTGCTTAAGGGTATATGGTTAAGGATGTTCAGTATGCCACAGAATGTATTCACCTCACTGTATAGACCAACACAATCAACTATATCTTGGATATAGATTCTTTATCCAACAACACAACTATAGAACATTCAGGAAAAAATGTCCCTGAAAATAAATACTTTTAAGTGATGGACTTTATTATCAAAACATTCACTGAATTTGAATAGTAAAATAAATTACAATGTCTGTCTATTCTGTTCAAGGCAAATTCAACCCTTTAAGGGTCAATTAATCAAAGTCAGAGATGAAATATTTTGTTAAATCTCAGAGACAGATGGCTCTTCGATTGCTTTTCTCTAGGTTTTTAGGAAGATTTGGCATGTTGCTATACTATAAAAATCTGTGGCAACCTTGTGCAATGTGAATAGAATTTCAAGCAACAAATGAAATCTGAAAATGAAATAAGTTGAGAATTGCCCTACAATTTTGTCAGAGATAAATTTTGAAAATGTTTAAACAAGAAAAAGGTGCGCCTAAACTTCTATGTAAATATCTCACCAGGTAGATCATGTGATCCAGGTGCACCAGCCCAAGACCCTCAGCTTCAGGGAGTGGCAAACCAGAATATACAAGAGAAAAAGGGATCTCCAGAAAACAGAGGAATGCACAGGGCCAAAAGTATGTTAAAAAATGACTTTATTAATCAAGTATTCTTGCCTCTCCATAGAACCTTCACATTTTGTACCTACCGCCCATGATTAAGTACCCCTCTGGGTACAAAATGCTTAATGCCTATAGATATGCAAGAATATTTTTAACTTTAATTAATAAAGTCATTTTTTTTTTACTTATACTTTAGGCCCTGGATAGCCCTGTTTTTCTTGCATATTCTAGAAAATGTTTACCATTTTTGATAAATGTGCCCCCAACATGAACCATGGTTTGTTTCAAAAAATTAAATGTTTAAATTCCAAAACAATGAATTAGGGAAAACATGTCGCTTTGCTCCTCGTACACTTAACAACTCCCACCTAAGTGTCATTTTTAAGATCTTTTTCAATTATCTACACAAAAAGGGATAATCTTGCTATTCTGCTTGTTTTGGCACTTAAGAAATGCATGGGTAACGCTGCTTCTTGTCAAATTGATTTAGATTTTAATTACTTTTAAGTGTTTGTTATGCAGACAGAATATGATTTCATTTTTAGAAACAACTTTATTTTTTGTTGTGGTGGAGAAGGAAACAGACTCACTGCCTTCAAAGTTTTATTTTGGAAAGCACCTCATTTACAACTTCACATATGCTATTGATTTTAGAGATATGCCACCTCCCCTGTTAGAGGCCCATTTTATTGGCATTAGACCTTTTTAAAACCACAATTAAAATAATTATCTGTAAAACCTAAGAAAGTTATCAAAAAGATCCAATAGGATCAGCGCAGCTCCCATTGAATTCTATATAGCCTCAACTGCATTTCCTTGCTGAAAGTTTTGTATTAGAGTTTTTTGTAGTTTTTACATTTAATAAATCTTAAATTTTTCATTTTAGAGAACCTAAATAGAAATCCAATATATCATCATCTTAATCCTGCATATTCCAGGTTTTTATGTATCACCTATAAACATGACTTATTGACCTAGTATTTGATTATTGCTAAATGCCTAATAGTGTTATACACTTGATCAATGGCTCAACATGAAGGGTCTGATTTACTAAAATTTGATTCTTTCACAAATCATATCTTTTTCTCAAAAAATTTGTGGGGTTCTGTATTTCTCTAACACTCTAAAAATTCGAGATTTATTAAGTTTAAAAACCATGGAAAAACTCTAATACAAAACTGTACCTAGTAAAAGCTGTCAAGGTCTTAATTCCACGGGAGCTGCGCTGATCCTTCTGGACTATTTTTAATTCATTCGGACTTTTAGAGGTTTTCTGATTTTTTTCTATAGTAATTGTTCAAAAATCTAATTTTTTTTTCCTTTTGGCGCATTGTTCAGCTTTTTTTTCCCATTTGCACTATTTGTATTTTAACTTTCATGGCATTCATGGTTTTGAAATACCAAAAATTTACCTTTTAATAAATAAACCTCAAAGTGTGTAGTGATGGGTGAATCAGACTTGATTCACTTTGCCAAAATGAGAGAAACAGCAAAAATTCGCAGAAATGAATTGAAGTCTATGGGTGGCACTTTTTTTAATGGGACAAATTGTGTAACACATTTTTGACGCGCAAAATGATTTTCACACGTTAGAGTCTATCGGTGGCATTTTCGCTGCAAAACTTGGCAAAAAAATTGCTCATCACTACTGAGCAGGTTTTCTGCCTATACCTTTATTAATACACATAGATTATCGATTATATATTTTCAAATTATGCAATCCCAACATTTTTAAATGCTTCCAAATATTTCACATCCCTTGGGTGCACTTGCTGTTTGCCAGATGGATCTGGTGTTAACCATACCACACACTTCTTGAAGATGATCGCAGAAGAGGGCTTGTTTCTCCATGAAGTATTCATGGGATTCACTTGCTCTTCTCTGTTCTTCTCCTGTGTCTGTTCAGTCCATCCATATCGATCTTTGCCTTTCTTTATCAAAGTCTTTCCCTTTGTTGGATTGCTAGCCCATTCCAAACCTTGAAACAAACTATATGTCAGATAAAATAGCGTATTTGGCATTTTTTACTCTGCAAGTTGAAGATTTAGTATTCTTTAGTCGAGGATGAAACTATAAATAATGTCTTTGAA
>CM044433.1:179787264-179800857 GCA_024363595.1 Xenopus borealis | reverse complement strand
AAAGTCTTGTGATTTTGCTCTGCTCAGAAAATTAACTTGAGAAAAGAAGAGTTAGCTGACAGTTCCCTGGTTAGTTCTAAGCAGAGCAACATCTCATGATGTTACTTTTCTCACAGGCTTAATTTTCAGCCAGTTGTAGCATGACCAGCAGATGGTGCTGGTGTCACAAATTAATTATACTAGCTGCCTTAAAAACTGCTAACATCTTGAAAACTGCAAAACAATATAAATTGCTAAAGTGCTAAGAGCAATTTTGCATGAATTTGTTTTTAAGTTTTTAAATTTCAGGCAATTAGATGCCCGAGAGGGGCTGTGCTGAAAAATTATCATTAAGTAATGCTATATAGGCCTTCTAATTTGTCTTGGCCCCAGAGCCTACTGTTTTACTTGAAATGATGGATGAGTTTTAATTGGTTGTTCAGTAAGTAAAAGAACCTCTGTTCCCTCTTTAATTTATTCACGAAAATATGTTTCTAAAAAAGGTTCCAGACACCAGATTTCAGTTTTAATAAACATAAAAACCTTTAGATTTTATTACCTTTTTAGATGTTTGAGCATTACGCAATGTATTTCAACCTTTGGTTTCTTTCGTTTTTAGTACTTACTCTGGAATCATCTTTTATGCACTTTTAATTGAAGTTGGGTTGTGTTCTATCCTCCATTTATATATATGTGCTGGAAATTGGAAATTTGTCTGGCACAAACCTTATCCTATGTGCTATCTCTTGCTTAATCATTATGGAGAATTTAGAGGATAGACCTGATAATTTATCTTTAAAATCTGACAAAATGTCTGAATCTGTGTTTATTTGTTCCAGTTTCAGTTTTAGAAATAATTGCTTTATGCACCATATCAATGTTAGTAAAGTTCCTCTTCTATACCAGACTTAGGGGCCCATTTATTAAAACTCAAATTTTCTGGTTGAGTTTTATAGGGGAAAACCCCTCATATATTTTGAGATTTATTTTGCCTCAAAGCTGCAAAAAAGCTGAATCCGAAAATACTCCATCTCAAACCTGTCTAGGTCACTCACATGTTCTGCACTGGACAATCCATTTAAGTATGGGTTTTCATCTAGATAATCCAATAATGTTGAGTATTTGTAGCAACAATTAGATAAAGTTTAATTTTCTGAGTCAAATTGATGCTCGATTTTGTTGCAATGTTTTTTTTTTCTCACCAACTTTTTCAAAAAGAATTATTGATAAATGACTAAAATGAGTTCAATTCTGGCCATGGAAATGAAAATGAATTTTGAAACCAAAAATATAGATTTATTGTGCCATGAAGGAAGACTTTACTTCTGTAGGTCTTCCTTAGTAGAATATAAATTATATTCTTAAGAATCATCAGTAAAATATCTTGTTTGCAGGGCCCATGGGTAATTAGTTGGGATCAAGTGTGTATTTGATCCCAACTAAGATATAATGAATCCTTATTGGAGGCAAAACCAACCTATTGGGTTTATTTAATGTTTAAATGATTTTCTAATATACTTTTGTTATGAAGATCCAAATTAAAGAAAAATTCATTATTAGTGGCAAATTTAATCGCCAGTCATGAGTTTAAGAGCAAATTTCCCAGTTTCGCTGCTAGCGAAAAAATTTGGGAAAAATAAATCATTTTGACACGGTGTCCAGTTTGATGGCGGCATCAAGTTGGACAAAAAAATTTGCGTTTCGGGACAAATTTGCCCATCCTTATTCATTATCTGGAAAACCTCAGACCCCGGGCATTCTGTATAAAAGGTCTCATATCTGTATGCCCAAATATATACCCACTATTATTGATGGGCGAATTTGTCCCATTTCACTTCACAGAAAACTTCACAGAGACTTGACGCCGGCATCAATTTGCAGGCATCAAAATTGCCACGTGCCTATTTTGTACATCTTGACGCCAACGTCAAAAAAAACTATTGATGCTGGCATTGAAATTTTGTCATGTCGAAACCATGGAAATTCACCCATAACTACATTTTACGTGGCTATGTATGTGTTTGAGCTTGTATTTTTTCCCAATTTATACAGTGCATCTCTTGCTTCTTTTCAACAACATAAGAGAAATAATTAATGCTTTGACAAATATGTTCTGAGAGGATGTTTGCCTGGAGAAATCTTTTTCTTTCCTTTTACATTTTTTTTTTGTTTTATGTGTGTGTTTTTATTCCACTAATATGAATTATAAATGTATTTTATTTTTTTTGACATTTTTGCCCTTTTTATAAGACTGCCTGAATTTTCCTTTACTTTCATTTTATTGCATTTATTTCATTATTTTTGGAATCTGAACAATCATTTGGCAATGCCAGTTGTTTTGAGTGCTCCATAGCCTCTTCATGTAAATGATGAAATGAGAGCAGAGCTGTGCCTGACATGTTAATGACTATCCTTTAACCTTGGTAAATAAACAGAACGCCAATGGTACAAAACTACATACATTTATAAAAAATTAAAAGCTATGGGAAAACTATTCAGAGCTTAAAATTTTCAACTTAGTTTTCCAACTTAGTATTCCGACAAAAAAATCTTTTCAGTCCATGCATAGAAATTGCAGTCGATCAGTGCTGTCCAACTAGCTCCTTGTGACCCCCCTTTGCGTGCCCCCCCACATGAAAGTCTGCCTGCTGCAACTGCTTACCTTGTGTGAGATATAAAAGTTATCAGTACAGAGATTAACTGGCCCTTGCATTGTTTACTTCTCTATTTTACACTGTAATCTCCTGCACTGTTTACACCTATAACACCTATATTTTACATATCCCTAAAGCCCCGTATTCTTCACACCTCAAAGCTAGACTGATACTGCCAGCATGGTTCCCCTGTACAAACCTTCACCTACACAAAATGCTGATGGGGCACCAGCACTGTGAACTGTTCATCTTGCAGTCCTGATAGGTTTCCTTGTTTCCCTATACTCTATGTGTGTGTCATACTCTGCCTTCCCTAAGCTCCCTGTGTGTGCCATACTCTGCCTTCCTTAAGCTCCCTGTGTGTGTCATACTCTGCCTGCCCTATGATCTGTGGGTGTGCGCCTTGCTCTGCCTGTCCTATGCTTCCTGTGTGTGTCATACTCTGCCTGCCCTATGCTCCCTCTGTGTACCATACTGTGTAACATAGTTTGCTTGTGTTCTGCTGTATTCTGCCTTCCCTATACTCCCTGTGTGTGCCATACTCTGCCTTCCCTAAGCTTCCTGCATGTGCCATACTCTGCCTGCCCTATGCTTCCTGTGTGTGCCATATTCTGCTTGCCCTATGCTCCCTCTGTGTACCATAATGTGTACTATAGGTTTGCTTGTTTCCTGCTGTATTCTGCCTTCCCTATACCCCCTGTGTGTGCCATACTTTGCCTTCCCTGAGCTCCCTGTGTGTGACATACTCTACCTTCCCTAAGCTCCCTGTATGCCATACTCTGTCTGCCCTATGCTCTGTGTGTGTGTGTGTGTGGGTGTGTGCCATACTCTGCCTTCCCTTTACCCCTTGTGCGTGCCATACCATGCCTGTCCTATGCTCCCTGTGTATGCTATACTCTGCCTGCCCTATACCCCTTGTGTGTGCCATACTCTGCCTATCCTATGCTCCCTGTGTGTACCATACTCTGCCTGCCCTAAGCTCCCAGTGTGAGCCATACTCTGTGCTCCCTGTGTGTGCCATACTCTGCCTGTATAATGCTCTTTGTATGTGCCATACTCTGCCTGCCCTATGCTCCATGTGTGTACCATAATGTGTACCATAATTTGGCTTCCTTATGCTCTATGTGTGTGCCATATTCTACCTGCCACATGCTCCCTGTGTGTGCCATATTCTTCCTTCCCTATGCTCCCTCTGTGTGCCATACTCTGTCTGCGCTATGCTCCCTCTGTGTGCCATAATCTGCCTGCCCTATGCTCATTGTGTGTGCCAAACTCTGCCTGTCCTCTGCTCCCTGTGTGCCATACTCTGCCTGCTCTATGCCCCCTGTGTGTCATACTCTGTCTGCTTTATGCTCCTTGTGTGTGCCATACTCTTCTTGTCCTATGGTCTTTGTGTGTGTCATACTCTGCCTGACCTATGCTCCCTGTATGTGCCATAATTTCCCTCCCCTATGTTCTGTGTGTGTGTGTGTGTCATATTCTGCCTGCCCTATGCTCCCTGTGTGCACCATAATTTGCCTTCCCTTGTTATGAGCTGGGGGGGTTACTCCTAAAGGCCAGTTAGGGGGAGATGTTTGTATTCACTGTTAATTTTGGGATGCAATGCTAAGATAAAATTACAGCCACAAGAGCATTAATACAGTTAAAGGGCACCAATCACAGACAAAATCAAACACAAATTAAAAAACCTGACCAGTACAACCTAAACATGTTTAATCAAACTACTTATACAGTTTTTTGGGGGGGAAATGCAGTTTTTAATAAATCCCATACTTTGTCAACTGTTCTCTCATACTGTAACTACAACATGCAAATGAGTTCACGAGCATGCTCAGATTGCAGCACTGCCCTGAGTATTCTACCCAGAATGCCTAGCTTTAGTAAACTCTAGAAGTATCAAGAGAAGTGTGCATACCAACTTCCAGAAGGTGGCAGCACTAACACAGAAGTTTGGAAGATTTCAAAATAGCTTAGAAGGTTTATTAGGCAAGCAAGGAATTTCAATTGAGCATGTGCGAGATTTCAGAGCTACAGTTGGCTGTGAAGATATAGGTAGGAGGAGTCAGTGAAATCCAAGATGTCTGTCTCAACTAGAACTGCAGTGGAGATAGGGAAGATTTTGCAGAAGGTAAAGTGAGCTTATGATTTACATTATACAAACAATTCTAACTGTTTTAAAAATCGGATTTCTTGAACGTTCACATAGTGCATTTACTTAGTAAATGATTTTAGTTATGATTGGTGCCCTTTAAGGAACATCGTACAATACAGTATCTAAGGAGAGAACACTGGCCAGACAGATTTGATGCATGGCCTACAAGCACCATCTGTGCATTCTGCGTATCCTTCAACACAGATTTGCATCAGTATCGTGCTGTATTTAATCTGTTTAATTATTTACAATAAGAAAACAAATCAGCCACATAAGCTGTGCTTATTTGCTGTCCTAGATATTCTTGGAACTCTGTCTGAATGGCTGATGCTGTATTTGTAACCTTTTTATGAACTAATGGGGCCAATGACCATAAGTTACACCTCTAAGAGGAGCCTGAGATGAAAATGTAAGACAGCAACTAATTTAAGATTTAAAAACAAACTAGAATCATATACAAATCATCTACAGTACTTTCGTGAAATTTTGTCTGTTTAATGTTTTTAATGACTGATGCTTTTTAGATAAGAACTCAATTGAAACTCTCAATTTCGGACAAAACCTTCTGGCACAAAAACACCTTGGTGCACTATGATCTGACAGATGGCACCTGCACGTTCCTCAGCCTCAGAAATGTTCAGATGATTCATCTCATTCTACCTATTCGGTGCATTTTAAATTAATGGAAAATAATGAACCTGCAGATGATTGCTTTTGGAGATTCCAGAAGTGCTTAGTTATCCAAGCTCCACTGGACTTTTACATTAATACACATTAATGGTAAAATGTAGTCTATTCATCATGTAAATAATGTAGTGCGTTCATAAAATGTTACTTTATTTTCTGATAAGTGTATTAAAATGTATGGGTGCTCATTTGCTCTAATTGGTGTGACATTGCACCAATGTAGTTACCCATAGTGGCTTTTTTTAACCATTCAGTGATAATAAACAAAGATACGATTAGTTGGTATGAGTAACCATAGCACATACTGTAGGTTATTAGATAAGATCCTCTGGCTTAGGTTGCCATATTGTTCATCTTCACCCTTAGACTCGAATGGTGTTGTGCATCAAAAAAAAAATTACTGCTAATTTTTGGCAAAGTGAAACGGGTCAAATTCATCCATCCCTACAAGCCATTTGTAAGGCTGAACTTACTGCTGGGGCCTCCTTAGACAGTTACAGATAAATTATGTTATACCGTAGTACAGGTATAGGACCCATTATCCAGAAAGCTCGGAATTAAGGAAAGGTTGTCTCTCATAGACTCCATTATAATCAAATAATTCAAACTTTTAAAAATGATTTACTTTTTCTGTGTAATAATAAAACAGTAGCTTGTACTTGATCATAACTGAGATATAATTAATCTTTATTGAAAACAAAACAATAATGTTGGGTTCAATTAATTTTTATATGATTTTCTAGAAGACTTAAGGTATGAAGATGCAAATTACGTAAAGATCCTTATCTGGAAAACCACAGGTTCCTCGCATCTTAGATAATACTGTGCAAACCTGCAATACCTGTACTAAGTAAATATATGACAGCAAAGAAATGTCCCCGAAATCTCATGCTAATTGACCTTCAAGCTGGACACCCGGGTAGAAGTTTCAGTTCAATCAGTCTAAGGAAAAAAATAGGCATTAATTTCAAAATTCATATTGGAAGTCTGGGACTGTCTGTGTGGACCATTTAAAAGAAAACTATACCGCCGGACAATGGAGGTCTCTATAAAAAGATATTGCATTAAAAAACCCTGCTTCATGTAAATAAAACATTTTCATAATAATATATTTTTTTAGTAGCATGTGCCATTGGGTCATCCTAAATAGAAAATTGCCATTTAAAAAAATTAGGACAGCCTCCTGGGATCCTAGGATCCAACAGTGCACACAAACATACCAAACAAACTATAAAGTTAGGTCACATGAGCCAATAAACAGTCAGGTGATCTCTGAGGCAGCACACAGACCATCACGAAATGGTGGTTCAAGGCAAGAGATGTAAAAGGGAAATTTTTACTTAAGTTTATATTCCAGTTTGGTAAGGTTATTTAATATGCCACTTAATAGGATATAAACTATCTGTTGGTCAATTATTCATTTTGGTATAGTTTTCCTTTAAGATTGACCAGCCCAACAATTTAGAAACTACTGCACCGGTGTAGGTGCACACAGCTCACATAACAGCCACACAATTGCCTACTTAATAGTACACCAACAAAAAAGTACATTACAATGTCAACTTGCAGCATCAAACACATGCTCAAAGACCTTGATCCACCATTCTGTAGCTACAAAAATGTAATCTGAGCTCTTCTTTAAGGAACTGAAACCTTTACTTATTTCCATATTCTCCTTTGATATCATTGGTGCCCAGTGGCCGAGAACTCATTTACATTTGGAGGGGTCCACTATGAGAAATAGGGAAATGAGTGGCAATGCTTAGATGATCAATTTACAGCCACGTTAGTTAAATACAGTTTCCAAAGAAGAAAGTTTGCCAGACAGATTTGATGCATGGCCTACAAGCACCATCCAGGCAGCTCCTCCAAATGGCCTGTTCTACACACACTACAACAAAGGTTTTATCAATATCACGTTGTGCTTAATCTGTTGATTTATATACAAGAATAAAACTCAGTCACAGGAGCTGTGCTGTGCTATTTTTAGTGAGACATCCCTAACCAGTGACATTTTTACAGGATGCACATGCCTGCCTAGAATATCTATATATAATGGTTAGAGGGATAGAATGAGAATAAGAGCAGCAAGATGTTTGTATTGTTTGCACATGATATAATGTTAGCACTGATCCTTTTGCATGCTGGTATATACAGATACCTTAAACATGTAGCTAAGTTCCTGCACGGAAGATGCCTATCTATAGAAAATGGTGCATACGTATGGGATTTTGGTGGATTGGAACATAACACCCTTGTTTATGCTTTACACCAGTAGGAAAAATGAACTCCTCAGGCTTTGTTTATTCAGTCCATGTAATTGTATTATTGACACTAAAATCCCAGACATGAAGATCTTTGCCTCCCTTCATGTACCACTGTGGGGAACTACACGAGCTTAACTAAGATTTCAAGATACTCATTCTGGGATGTCCAATCTACCACATTTAGATGTAACCAAATGTATCTCATATAATAAGTAATAACAGTGGAACATTAATGGTGGAACATTAAGTGTAATAGGTTATGTTTAGGGTTAGGGTAAGGTTTAGGGTAAGGGTTAGGTTTAGAGTTAATGTTCAGTGGCACAAGGAAGCCCTGTACTTAATGAATGAGCAGAATGTTTTGGATAGAATGCTCAGTGGCATAAGGAAGCCCTGTACTTAATGAATTAGCAGAAGGTTTTGGATAGAATGCTCTTGACAGAATGCTCGGGATGCACCTTGCTCCTACAAGAACTCCAACTTAAAGGAACAGTTCAGGGTAAAAATAAAAACTGGGTAAATTGATTGGCTGCGCAAAATAAAAAATGTTTCTAATATAGTTAGTTAGCCAAAAATGTAATGTATAAAGGCTGGAGTGACTGGATGTCTAACATCACAGAATACAACACAACATCCTGCTTTTCAGCTCTCTAAATCTGAGTTAGTCAGCAACTTGAAGGGGGGCCACATGGAACATAACTGTTCAGTGAGTTTGCAATTGATCCTCAGCATTCAGCTCAGATTCAAAAGCAACAGTTATGACCCATGTGGCCCTCCCTCAATTCACTGATTGGTTACTGTCTGGTAACCAGGGTAACCAATCAGTGTAAACAAAAGAGAGCTGAAAAACAAGAAGTAGTGTTCTGTTATGTTAGACTTGCAGTCACTCCAGTCTTTATACATTACATTTTTGGCTAACTAACTATATTAGAAACATTTTTTATTTTGCACAGCCTATCTATTTGCCCAGTTTTTACTTTTATACTGAACAATTCCTTTAAGCATCACAACATACAGCTAAGGAGTATTCATAGAGCCTAATGCACAATTTGTTATTAGAATATACAATATTTACCACCATCTGAATAAGTTTCACTGCTTTGAAACCGGTTGCCTACAAACGCTTCCCAAATTCCCCCTATTCTAAAGTGACTGTCCTCATTGCACTGGAAGACCATGCATTTCAGGTCAACTTATATTTAGACGTGCACAGCAGAACCAAATCAACTGATTGCAAAGCTCTTCAATTCTGCTGTTAAAAACTAAGCTGCTTGTTTTATGGCTGCTGAGATTGCCAATTACAATGGTTATAAAACTGCAAATGAATACCTTGTACTTGTTAGAAACCATAATAACCCCGGTGATAAATGAATAAAGGTTTTAGTGGGAGGGAAAGGGAGATTAATGGCTTACCTACCACTCATCATAATTTCTAATGATCTGGCAGTGAGGAAACTGACTGCAATGTTTTCCAGGTTCTTCTTTCATATAAACAGTAAGTCACACCATAAGGTTTCTGGCATCTTATGGCAAGGCCAGACCATACAACACCTTTTGTAGAATGACACCAAGAAGTAATGGTTACTTACAAGTTTAACAGAGCAATTAGGATTCATAATTGGGGTCAATGCATCAGTTGGTCTGCCAGCCCTGGATGACTTGTCAGAAGTTGAATCATGCAAATATACATACCCTATGAACTATGCCCTTGAATTATAGTTGCTGGTTTGGGATAATCAGCCATATTGCCACAACTTCTTAGGCTGAAAAAACTTTTACAAATCAACAGTTACTGTGGCCTAGCTCTTCTCTAGCTAGAAATACACAAATAAGGGACATAGTGTTGTGTCCTAATCCCCAGTCAATCACTTCAAACCAGCCATAAATAAATATATGTGCATGCCGACACTTAAGTGAACCGAGGAAAAGCCGATCCTCAGCTCACTTAACACAAAAGCTCCATAAAGACGAATATGAAACAGGAAAGCCATCAATCAAAGCAGCGTGAAAGCTGTCAGAAAAGAAAAAATGGCTAATTCAAGAAATCCACCGATGTCTTTCAAAAGGAAATACAAATACGAAGGTGATTGACTTATATAAATCTTTCCATTTTCTAAAACTGTCAAACATCAATTTACTCTCAGACCAATGTATGTCTTCGTAGATACCAAAGCTTAGAAAACTCATCGGAGAGAAAGCAGAGTATTTTCTAAGGAGAACATCTTTAGGATTTTGTATTGTTTCTTACTAAGTTAAAATTAAAATTAAACCAAGAACTGAATTAATGAATAGGGTTCTTTAAGTCCACGAGGCTGGCACTTGGCACATATGTTACCAACCTCAACTCACTACCAAGAAGTGAGCAAAGAGGAATAATGGTATTGCCAATGAATGGGGATTGGACATGTGTGTTTCAATCCAAAAATATTCAACTTTACAAAAAATATTGAATACACATGAATCAAAATTTTGGTAAAAACCTTAATAAGTAACCATTTTACAATGATAAGAAAATGAAAAGCTCCAAGATAACAACCAAATGATGTGTGAAGTTCCTAATGCTTGAGGTGGATATATTCTAAGTTTTGTTAAATGCCTACTTTGGTAAGCCACAGGCATACAATGATCGCACATACATGTATGATACATACTGTGTATGTACATTAGAGAATACTGTACCTACTAAAATCCTAGGACAAAAAACAAAAATACTTTTTTGGCCTCTCTCAGTTATACCATAGCATACCCCTTCATTCATCGGTTGCATTCCCCTGGAAACCCCTAACTTCCAGATCAGTTGGATACACATTATAGGGTCAACTAGCAGCCACACCATGTTGGAGAGCCCTGTGCTTACTCCCTACCTAGATAGACATATTAAAGAGACTGAAACATGGAAAGGAAAACATGACAAATGGTTGATGGGAGTTATCATGTATAATGAAAAATAATACTAATCTGAAAAAGCCAAAAGATTATAGGATTGATAGTTAAAAGTGTCAGCAACAGCTTGAGGCAGTACATGAAGGTCAAGAGGAATAAGAAGAACCAAGGCACGTTTGGGTTGTGCTCATCTATTTGTGCCGTCCATTTCTGTTAGTGCCCTTTCAATGGAATTCAGTGGTAAAGGACTTGGAAGGCAATTGCATATAGCAGAATGGTAGAAAGGCTGTTAGGTAGGCTTCTTCTGCTTCTTTTGGTCTCTTTATTTCTACAAAAGATGATTAGTCAGTCAATCCACTGATAGTTGTGATCAGCCTTGAACTTATGAATATCAAGCAATAATCTTGGGTTCAAGGCTATTCACAATGTCCCCATTGTCAATACAATTCACTGGATTTTTTCCTTTCTCCTACTAGTAGGATGGTGCTTCACAACTCTAAGACAGATACAGATGACAGTATTCAAATGATAATAGCACTGTTTGGGAAGAGAGTGTGAGGAACAGACAACAGTTATAAGAATGAAATTAGAAAATGTTTGAGTCAAGAAGAGCCTTTGCAGCAGTATTTAAACACTGGTGGGAGATGCTAATTAAGAGTTTCAGTTCTATAATAGCTTAAGGGCTGTAGGTTGGACATTCCTGATTTTTTTTTATTTCTTTTGCTTGCGGATACCAGCCTTCTGCGTTGTCCTGGGCTGCTCTCCTTTATCTTCATTTGTCATATCAGAAGACCCAGGGCAATGCTTAGCTTTTCATAACATGTTGATGTCAATACACAAAAAATAGAAGAATGAAATGAATGAGAGCAACTTTGTTAGAGCAAGGGGCATCTTGCAAAGTGTCCGTGGGGTATTGGGCATCTGAACTCTAGAATCTTAGAAGAGAAGACAGATGGAGATTAGGAAATGGGTTGCCAAATGGCTCCATTTATAAAGTAATGTACTGTTAAATAGCTCCCAAATGACTTGGTAGCATGCAATCAACCTATTGTGCATGAACTGTAAAATTGCAGATTTGCACAAAGTTCTTAATTCTTGGCATTTGATGAAACAATAATGAAATCTCACAAAGGTATTGCATGTTTTATTGAGTTGAAAGCTTGAGCAGAGTAGGGTCTTGAGGTCACAGTTTCTATGTAATATCTTTGATACGCATAGCTTGCATGACTTTATATTACGGCTTAGTATTTATAGAGCGTCAGCATATTCTGCTGAATGATTTGAGATATGAGGAGGGCCCTGCTGAAAATGAATGCTAATGGCCAGAAAGATTGATGACACATCAAGTGTAGATGAATGCCTATATCTTCCCACTTAGCAGATGCCAAAAACATCAAGGGGTTCTGTGCTCTGTGGGAAGAGCACAGAGCACAATTTATAGAAAATGAGATGTTCCTTATTCAGGGGCTTTCACCAATAAATACTGTATCTTCTTTCCCTCCCATGATTGCTGAGAAGGTTTTAATTTTAATATATGAAAGTGCTAAAACAGTACATTCCCCATAGAGTATCTAGTAGAGCACCTGGACACAAACAAGCAACTGGACTTAAAGGGCAAGGAAAGGCAAAGAAATACAATACCATTTTTACTTTCTTTAATGAAAAAGAAATCTATCTCCAATATACTTTAATTAAAAAATATGTACCATTTGTTATAAGAAACCTGACTGTATGCAGTGAAATTCTCCCTTCATTTAGCGCTGTGGATAGGAATTGTCAGACGGTCCCTAACTTCTGGCAGGGAAACAATCATACTTATGAACAGCAGGGGGAGCCCCCACCTTACTTCCAGCCATGCAGAACTCAAGCAGCTTTGTTTTTTGATCATTTATGACAATCCCTAAGAAGCCCAGACCACACTGAGCATGTGTATGTAGTCTAGTCTTGCAAAGATGTATAACAAAGTTACAAGATGACAGTCCCCTGTGGCCAACTTTGAAAGCATAAATCATTTGTTTGATTAGGCTTGTGGTGCAGTAAGTTCATGTTTATGTTTAGTATACAAAATACACCATTTCTACCCTTATTCTATTTTATACTTTCCTTGCCCTTTAATTCTACTAGTTACTTTTTATGATGAACTTGAAAAATGAATATCTTCATAGACGTTTTCCATAATTAATAATGACAAAACTTACTGAACCTCTGACCACAAGGTTTATATTCATCATTGCTTAAAAATGATCCCACCAACAGTTCACTATATTACAGATTAGCAGATCATTGAGGGACAGAAAAAGGAATGTGATCCTAAATTTCAGTAACCTCCATGGCTGTTATTCATAGCTTGTGCTGAGATGCTTGTCTGTGAGTGCTATCATTTCATTTATATATATCATTGTGAGATACTAAAGTATAGAGATGGAATAGAGTTATTTTTTCAGTGATTCAAAAGGCTTGTGAAGGTTTTTAAAGGTGTGGTTCACCTTTAAATTGAAGAATGGCTAATTCTAAGCTGCCAAATGGGGGTCACTGACCCCATCTAAAAAACAATCACTCTGTAAGGCTACAAATGTATTGTTATTGCTACTTTTTATTACTCCTCTTTCTATTCAGGGCCTCTCTTATTTATATTCCAGTCTCTTATTCAAACTAATGCATGGTTGCTAGGGGAATTTGATAAAATTGCAAACCGGAGAGCTGCTGAATAAAAAGCTAAATAACTAAAAAACCACAAATTATAAAAAAAAAAGATAACCAATTGCAAATTGTCTCAGAATATCACTCTCTACTTCATTTCAAGGTGAACAATCAAAAAGTGTTTGAGTTGGACAGCTGTACAGTGAGATGGGAACAAAGGTCTTGGATAAATTTTAAGACCACTATTGTACAGGTATGTGATCTGTAATCCGGGAACCCATTATCCAGAAAGCTCCAAATTACGGAAAGGCCATCTCCCATAGACTCCATTTTA
>CM044433.1:179753447-179764612 GCA_024363595.1 Xenopus borealis | reverse complement strand
TATATATATAAAAATATTGAGTTTAACATGGCATTCATACAAAACTAGTCCCCTTCAATGGTGCCAAAGGGTAAGTAGTGGTACTGGTCTTAGTTAACATTTGCTTATGTATATGCCAAAATAAGTCAATTGAGCTGTTCAGTCTCAACCTCTTTACAAGCCATTGTGACCTTGTCTCTTTTATCTGACACTGACTTCTGTGTCAACAGTTTGTTTGTTTGAGAATATTGACCAAAAATTTTAAACATATACATATACAAATAACTAGACCCCCACTAGACTCAAGCTGTTTGGCATGGACTTCTTAGTCAACAATATGTTTCTTGGCCAACTCAAAATTGCCCAATTATTGTATTAGTCACTGTTATGCTGAATATGGTTGTTCAACATCTACAGCAGGGCTCCCCAATCTTTTTTTCCCTGTGACTCACATTCAAATGTAAAAAGAGTTTAGGCGCAACACAAGCATGAGGGGATGCCAAATAAGGTTTTTTTATTGACAACTTGTTAGTCCTTGTGTTGACTGGCAGTCTACAGGATGCTCTGTTTGGCAGTACACCTGGTTTTTAATGGCTTTATGACTCCAGCGGGAGATGATGTTCTATGGAATTTGGGAATTATCAAAGTTTCTATCTGTGGTTTGTACAGGTGGTACTTGTCTATTGGTTCAGTTGGGTCTATGTGTTTTACAACAATAATAGTTGGAGGAGATTAGTTAGTAGACTGTGTTGCTGCATATCAGGCTAACATGCAAAGTCATTCAAATGAGGCATTACTGACATCAAGGTGTTTCCTGCTTTCAATGAGAATTTGTAAAGTTTTAAGCTCACCCAACTTTAGACATCTATGTGCAGATAGCTCTTCCTGCTGTATAGAGCGTCAGGGGTTGGGTTTCATCAGTTGTGATCAGATTGCCTTGACTCAATCCCCAACAAGTGGCTTGCAAGCACCATTTTGCTCATAAACCCATTGGATGTTGCTCCCAGTTGCCTCAAAGCAGATGCTTATGTTTGAGCTACTGGCTTGAAGGCAAGTGTTGATTGTATAACAACCAGGTTCACTGTCAAATGTAGGCTGCCAGTCCACATAGGGGCTACCAAATAACCAATAACTACACTTATGCATACCTGGCACCCATAGGAACTTTTTTCATGCTTGTGTTGCTCCCCAACTCTTTTTACAGTTGAATGTGGCCCATGGGTAAAACAAAAAGGTTGGTGACCCCTGCTTGACTGGTAGATATATTGTTTTATCTATCAAAGTTTTTTGAACTGTGTATAAGAGGGAGTCCCAACCAAGGTACAGTACAGAGGAGAAAGCAAACTTTGCATGGAGTGAGACTTAGACTTGAGCATAAATCTTTACCATTGTTCTGATTTCCCAGCCGCCAGTTCACAACAGTACAAAATATCTTGGAAGTGCATGGCTTATAAATAACATTTGTAGGATATTTACTGTAAGGCTAAAATTCACCTATACTAGAAAACCAGCAGCGCCATTATTTTAACACTTCTGCAATCATTGTAGCCGTTATACTAAGGAAAAATCTCTATTTGCTTCAAGGGCACAATCCCAATGGGAATTCTTCCTCTATTCATTTCACCTTTCATTAAAAGAGCTCGGGATAAGGCCAGCTAAGAAGAAGAGGTCACAAGAACCATTTCTTTTTGCCCATCATATTTTTCTTTGACCTTCGTTGCCTTAAATCTAATGTCTAGGCTTGGGGAATATTTTTCCTACATGATTTATTGATGAAAGTCACTTTGGAAGGAAAGAAAATAGCCCATCATTTATTTCTTGTAATGGGATACACTCCTGACAATAATGTCTCCGTATTTAGAAAGTTATGCAGAGTTCAACATGAAATTCTATTATAAATCATTGAATATATTTAATTTAATATACTGTGTAAGGAAGAGAGAGGGGAAAAATGGAAATGGAATCATAGAACTTGAGACAGCTGCTTCCATTAAATTTAAAGTATGTATTTGAGTGTGTGTATTTGTGTCCATGTGGACATCACGGTTCCTGCTCTATGTTTGTCTTCTTTTCCATTAAGCCTCCTGGGTTTGAATGGTGTATTGATTTAGTTTTAACTCAATTTTAACTAATTTTAACATAATGCACCACAGCAACTCTGACTTCTGCATCATTGGCGAGAAGGTGCAGATGCAAATATCTTGGTCAATGCATAGATGGGCAAATTAAACAATACCAGACTAATTCAGATATTGTCAGGACTTGTTCCTCTTAGACTAGGGACCTCATATTGTGTGTAGAGTTGCAGGCATTGAGGCTGCCTAGATATGGGAGGGTGGTAAATGAGATGTATGCCCATCTTGTAAGGCATTCATACATGCAAGTTAGTGGGCATCAGTATTTAAATTTTTTAAAGCAGGCATGGATTCAAAGCGAAATTCCACATTTCACCATCTGTGCAAAAACTTGTACAAAAATTTGGATAAAAAAAATCAATGCAATAATAAACTGGGATAAAATACAGTAGTTGCTGCAAAAAAAATGCCCATTGACAAAAGCATTTTGAGTAAGGAATAACTTGAGAAAAAATGCCCATTGACTTTAATGCATTTGGACAAAAAGTTGCCAAGACAAAAAAAGTCACCACAATAAAAAAACAAAAAAAATTACTTTAGTGCCTGAAAAAAAAGTTGAGTGCGTAAAAAAATTGTTGAAATTGTGTTTCTAGAATTGTTGCCGTTTTGCTAATTTTACAGCAGTTTCACAAATTTTTGTCAAATTGGAAACGGACAGATTTACTGATTACTATAAATGAGCCATTTTATTATCTCAGCCTACCAACTTTGTTAATGTCTACTTTTCCCTTTGCTTTCCATTGCTCACACCTGCAGACCCATTAGAGCTAGTTACAGACAATCACTCAATTAAAAGGCTATTTAAGCCTGCCTCCAGCTTTCTTGGTGATTTAACCCTTGTACCAAAGAGCCCCAAGTCCTGTGCTGTTGTGAATGTGTCCCCACCCTGGTCTTATCTTCCATTTACTAATCACCTGGCTCTGATCCCTGGTCTGGTCTTTCATCTGCTTAGTGGACTTGTTTTGCCACCATGTTTCCACTTAATCTATTGACGTCTGCTCTATCTGCCAGGCTGGCGAATACATGAATATTTTTATTTCTTTCTTTAATATATATGCCATATTACGCTCAATAAATTCAGTAGCCCATAGCAACCAAATAGTTTTTTTTTTTATTCTAACACACAGTAACTGCTGTTGATTGGTTTCTGGACAAAGTGTCCCTTGTATCGGCAAGGTTATTTCAGTTAAGGTTTCCAATTCACTTGAAGGAATGGGTTTAATATAAGCTGCACAGCCCACAGTCTCCTATTTATGACAAGAGAGTCAGAAATATAGATGAAACATACATTGCTGTTTGTCATTTATGTTTCCTTCTTTTTAGTCATGATGCCCATACCATGCAAAGCAGCCCCTCAGCAGATGTGCCACCCCCACCCATGCTTCATTGTGGATATGGTGCTTATAAAGGAGTGGCCAGTGGTAGTCTTTTTTGGTCTCATCCAACCATATATTATTGTCCAAATTATAGCTGGATCTCATGGTTCTTAGCATGGTCCCTTTTAAGAACAGCATCTTTTGTGCCATTCCAGAGGTCACACTGAGCACATGATATGGTTGACCAATGTCTACAGAGAAGAAAGGTGGTGGTAGCACCATGACACGGGGCTGATTTTAATCAGCAGGTTCTGGACATCTAACATAAAGTGTGGTTGAAGAACTTACAATAAAATAATTAATTATAGGAACTATTATAAGAAAATCATGAATATTATTTGTTATACATATATAAAAGATAATAAACCCCCTTCCAATGTAGTTCTCCACTACTGGAAACCCTCTAAAAGTGTCCATTTTAAATACCTTGCTGTGAAGATCAGATGCCATTAGAGGCCACCTCAGGTTCTGTTCTCTACAACAGCCAAAAATGGAGCATTCCTGGATGAAGCCTGGTGTAGATGAGTTTCAACTGTACATACTCCTGTCAGAGGATTGCAGAAAAGGAAACCTGATGTAATGCAAGATGGTGCCTGCCAACCCTAATGAACTACTTGGCTTTCACAGCAGGGTCGTAGTTGGTCCCAAGGATGTTATGGTTCCAGTGGGGGGATATGGAGGGCTCTGGATTTAGTTCTCCTAAAGTAAAATAAAAGAATCACAAGGAAGAAGCCAGATTGTCCATTGTTCCCACATCTGTGAAGCCTGAAAAATATGGAGGCCTCTTTTTCAAGGGTCAGATGTTAGTGGTTTTAGAGGTTTTTGAAACCATGACTAAACTCACAAACTCTAAAACTACGAATGTCATGGAATTTATTGAAAGATTCGATTAAAAATATACAAACATAAAATAATGTACTTTATAATATTAATACTTTTTCATACAATTCCTGGCAGAAAAAAAAATCTGAAACTCAGAAAGTCAGAATTAATTTCAAATGGTCCAATAGGACCAGTGCAGCTCCCATTGACTCTAATAGCACCTCGACAACAGTTACCTGTCGATGTTTTTTAGTAGTGAATTTCGTGGTTTTTATACTTCATGAATCTTAAATTTTTCCAGCTTTTTCAAAAAGAGCAAAAGAACATTTTTTTTTAATTTGTGGGGAAAAAAATCGAAATTTGATAGTTAGTAAATGGGCCAGTTAGTGTAAACAAATGCAGTTTATTTCTGTAGTGTCCACTTGTAATTTTTATGATTTGGATATTGACCTTAGTTCTCCTTTAATAAACATTCCCTACAATTTAGTGGACATCAACAGTTCCCCTTCGAATTTCTGATAGATCTGTGCACATCATTGCTGAACCAGTTGGCTGGTACAAGTTCCCTGTGCTTGCATGAAGAAAATTACTGTCCGATCAGCAAAATTCATGGGTGCAGTTTTTATTCAGCAGCCAATAGTTAGAGAGTTGGGGGCATATTTATCAAAGAGTGAAGTTAAGAGTGAAGTTCCGCCACTAGAGGGAAATTCCGCAGCTCTCTATTCAATTCTATGGGATTTTTGAAGGCATATTTATGAAAGGGTGAACTTGGACTTCACCCATTGATAAATACACCTTTCAAAATCCCATAGAAATGAATTGAGAGCTGTGGGATTTCACTCTAGTGGAGGAACTTCACTCTTTCTTAGGTTAAAAAAAGTTAGCAACAGCAACTGCTGATCAAAGGTACTTGGAGTAATTTATTTTCAAGGGTGAAGTCACTTTGGAGTTCTACTTTAAAACACTTTAAATAAATATGGTTCAGTCCATATCCCTCTTTTCTTTGAGCCCTGGTATAACTGTGCCCACTTGAAGCCATACAAAATGAATTTTCTTTGTTGCAACTGAAGTATCCAAAGTCTTTCATGCAAGATGAAAGGGATTAACACATTGTTGACTTGTTTTTTGGCCCTTTAGTCGGTATTACTTGACATATAATGGGACTTATTAATAGCTCCGGGCATACTGAAGATCTGTTTGAAGAGTAAAACATATTGCAGAAATGAATTTACCTGGATGAATCTTTTTAGTCACACAGGAGAGGCTGTCATTCTATCACAGCAGTGACAGGGGTAAATTGTGAAAGCAACAGACGTTTATGACTTGTCTAGATAAACTGGAGAGATACAGTATATGGAGGTGCCTAATAGTCTGGGACCCTAGAAAGCTACTTGTAACATTTGTTTGCTTATGTATTGCAAGATAATAAAATTCTATGTATGCAAGGAGCCTCTCTGACTAGGATGGATTCTATTCTCAAGTTAGTCTTGGTCACTAGTACTCTGGCCTTGAGGCAGGACCACTTTTTTGGATCTAAGAGCAGTTCTTTTGGGGTTTTTTTCCACTCTGGAGCAATATCTCTATGTTCTCCCACCAGTAACTTCTTTTTTTTACAAGACTATAAAAATTCTGATTCTTGGAGAGTTTAGAATTCACAGAGCTCATGCCAAATAAACTCACCAACCCCTTGGATGTTGCTTCCAGTGGCCTCAGAGCAGGTGCTTATTTTAAGACATTGTACATTATGGGAATATTATTCTATACATCTTTAAGTAAATCACATAATGTCTAATAAACAAAAATTAAACAAAATTAACTAGTCTACCTTTGTTTATACTGCATATGTACTGCAAAATTTTCTTTACTGTGCTGGGGTCCCATCAGAATTTTAGCCTAGTCATGCCCCTCTATATCTATATGATCTGCCCTCTGTTGCACCATGTTGAGCCAGAAGAAGAGTCCCTCTCCTATTTATAGATTTGTTTTCTCAGGGCTCAGGTGGTTTCCCCAAAAGCTCATATGGGGCCTATATAGCTAAGAATTTGGGGGTTCCGTTTTTCATACGGGCAATGGAACTCTCAAAGTAAATGTTAGTGGTAAGTTTCCTATGAAGGAAATGGAAGGGATAATTGCAGACCTCCATTTAGCCGCTAATGTAATACGTGCCAAGGTCAATATATGGTTCACTAGTTTTTGTGCTGGATAGTCCTCTTATAGGTTTTCCCAGCAAATGGGTTACCAGATTTCTTTCTATATCCATACAAGTAACTGTTCTTATCAATCTATGTACCTCTTACCAATATTCCTTGATCATTGGGCACTCCCACAATAGGTGGAATAGTGATCCTGGATTGGGGCAACCTCACCAGCATTGATCTGGTATAGTTGGGTTAATTTTGTTTAATCTTTTAGGGGTTATGTACTATTGCATCATAGCCTTATATATATTTTTTTTTCTGTTTTACACACCCTGGAGTTTGCATTCTGCCATATGGCTTCCCAGTCCTCAAATTCAAAGCTACCCTCCAATTCTCGTTCCCAGTATGTCATATTTTTATGCCTTGGGGGTATGTTATCTGGTAGAGGGATCAAAATCTTATATATATTTGACAGAAGGGCCTTTTGCGGCCAACTGTCCCTCATAAGATTCTCAAAGGGTGACAAAGTTGCATTGCGTTTAACTGTAAGAAAGGGTGATATTCAATGTCGTACTTGAAGATACTCATAGAACCGAATTGGAGCATCTGGGAAGCGCCATTGGTAAGGACATTGTATACTTTAAACAGACCTTTCGCTCCCCAATTTCTATAGAAGGAGGCTTGTGTCCCGTGGGTCAAACCTGGGGTTCTTAAGGAGAGGGGTGAGATTAATTTCAGCTTATGCTTAGCATGGTGTCAGACAGTGAAAGAAGACTTTGTAATTCTCAGCATGGTTTTAGGGGGTGTAGATTGGGCTAAGAATTCCAGAATAGAGCTCCCATATGTGTTGTGCCTATAAAAGAGTTTTCAATTTATGTCCATAGTGGTAGGGTATCAAACTGAGACCAAGTTATTATCCATCTCAAATGTTCCGCATCATGGTATTTGTGTATGGATGGGGCTTTTGTCAGCAAGAAGTACAATTTTGGGGAGCCTGTGCTTCTTGTTACCCAAGATGAATTTGTGAAAGGTTCGTTGGATATCTGACAGTATTACGGAAGGGACCAGTACTGGGAGGGTTTCAAACAAGTACAGGAATTTGGGCAAAATGCTCATCTTCAGTGCCGCTATGCGGCCAAACCATGAAATTGGATAGTCCATCCACTTATGTATTAACTGTTTAGTTTGGTGAATAAGTGGTTGGAAGTTTTGTTTAAACATATCCCTATATTGAGGTGTTACCTTTGTCCCTAAATAGGTAAGGAAGTCAGTCTTACATTTATAGCAGAAATTTGATTTATATACATTTAATGGGATATCCTGGATACATAATGGTAGGGCCTCTGATTTGTCCCAATTTATTTTATAACCAGAGAAGTGGCTATAGGTATCTAGCACGTTATGTAAAGTTGGTAAAGAGATGTGCGGGTTTGCCAGAGATAGCAAGACATCATACGCGAATAGTGTTATCTTGTATTCTACATTGGCAACTTCAATACTCTTGTCTGGATGTTTTCTAATATATGCCACCACTTATAGCATACAAGAGAGGTGATAGGGGACAGTCCTGCCTTGTGCCATTGCTTATCTTTATAGTTTTTCCCACTTGCCCCTGGGAGTTTAAGTTGTGCAGTTGGCTATATAATGCCTTGAGAGCTGTAGTGAATGGGCCCCTAAACCCCAAATGATTCAATAAAGTAAATAGAAAAGGCTAACTTAGTCAGTCAAAGGTCTTCTCTGCGTCAAGACCTAGCAGCAAGGCCAGTTTGCCCCTTTTTTGGATTACTTCAAGTAGGGCAGTGGTTCGTCTGTTTTTGTCCCCTGCCTGTCTCCCTTTGATTAAGCCAACCTGATCTGGGTGGACAAGAGTGGGGCCCGAATTAGCTAATCTATTTGCTAAAATGTTTGTAAATAATTTCAATTCGGAGTTAAGAAGTGCAATCGGTCTATATCTGCTGCATTGGGATGGGTCTTTGCCCTCCTTATGTAAAAGGGTTAGATATGAAGCAAGCATAGAGGATGGAATAGGTGACCCAGTCAAAATCTGATTAAAAAGGTTTGCTAGATGCAGTAGTAATATTTCCTGGAATGATATATGTAGGGAAATCCATCAAGGCCCAGGGTCTTTCCATTTGGGAGGGTTTTCAGTGTGGCCAAGATTTCCTCTGGATATATTTCAGCATTAAGGAGGTCTAGGTCTTCTGGGCATAGTTTGCTCATCTGCTGACTGAAAGCAATTAATGGTGTGGCTATTTGGTGGGTTGGGTCATCTGCCAAGTTGTATAACTTGTTATAATATTTTCAAAAGTGTTCTGCTATCTCATCTGGGTTGTGGGTGCATAGGTCATGTGGGGATTTTATTTTGGTTATTGTTGATTGAGCTTTTCGTTCTCTTGATTTATTAGCTTGCAGGGATAGAGGTTTATCTCCTTGCTCATAATACATTTGTCATGACCACTTAATGGTGTTTAGCCCCTTGGCATTAATGGAGAGTAAGCGCACCATTTGTGAATATCTTCATTAAAGTGTTACTAACCAAATGTAGGGTTATGTCCCAATAATAGGTCTTAACCCATACATAACAAAGGCAACAAATACTTTCAACCCACTTAAGTTGTGAATCATACACTGACATGATAATGGTACCTCAAACGGCATCTGTCTTTGTCCGTGTATTTAAGGGGGTCTGTGGATGCCTCCAGGCTTCCTTATAGGAAGGCATGAAGGTTAGGTCCTATTAGTAAAGGTGTAAAGGTGTTGGAGGGGTTCATTTCAACTCCTTCTTCGCTCCTTGTGGTTCTGACCAGTATTTGATGGAGATTTGTCAGGGGATGAATACCTACGTGGGCTCTGTGCTGATGATGTCGGTACGTGGGCCTGGGTCTGTGCTTTGGTCCACACTGGTGCTACATGTCTTGGGAGACATGGTTGATTTTTGTTGTTGAGAGGGTGGTTTGCGACCCCTTTGCTTAGATATTTAAAGATGATAAATAAATACATTTATTTGGGCAATGTAAATAAATATGTAAATAAATAATTTGGACAATGTAAAGATGCAGAATTATCATGAAATCCCAAACCAACCAGAAGCTCAAAGAACAAGGGAAATCGGTGAAATAATGTTCTATAGACCACATCAAACCCATAATCTAACCCCAACCAACAAAACCCACCTTTGCATACCCTTTATAAGGCAAAATCATTACACTATATATATCTGTCCATGGACATTAATAGAATCCTTCTGATACTATACTGATGAGTTGGACCCCCAATCCCACAGATTTGTTGTTTGTGGGGGTGGGTAATGTGGCTTTGCACCTTTCCCTGATTTCTATATAAAATTCTATTACCACCACCCACCACCCTTGGTGATTTTGTGATGAGTTGTAATGATACTCAATTTCTTTACCCCTATTGGTGTGTGAACGGGTTAACCATTGGGCAGATTACACTGGGTTTAAATGGTACAGGTATGGTATCCATTATCCATAAACATGTTATCCAGAAAGCTTTGAATTACAGGAAGGCCATCTCCCATAGACTCCATTTTATCCAAATAATCCAAAATTTTAGACATAATTTCCTTTTTCTCTGTAATAATAAAACAGTAGCTTGCACTTGATCCAAACTAAGACATAATTAATCCTTATCAAAACCAGCCTATTGGGTTTATTTCATGTTTACATGAATTTTCTAGTAGACTTAAGCTATGAAGATCTATTTACAGAAAATTATGGAAAGATCCATTATCCGGAAAACCCCAGGTCCTGAGCATTCTAGTTTACAGGTCCTGTACCTTATTATTGTAGATAAATACCTGGGACAAAGGAAATCATGGAGGTGTTCAATGTGTGGCACAACCCTTTTTCGTGTGGGCGCCACTGGTCTCTGTGTCTATTCCAGTGTGCAAACACATGCAGTTGCCCCAAAACCAAAAAAAAGTTGCCTAAACCCAAGCCTACATGTTATGATCCCTTAACCTTCCCTAAGCCTGTGTGTCATTCTGAAATGCAAGTAAGGGAGTGGCAGCATCATACTGGGGGTCCAGGTCCCACCGGGTTGCCATGTCAAGGGTCCTACACATCCTCAGTCCCCACCCCTTTTTTCCTTTAAGACACAAGGCAAGCAGGGCCAGGATGGGAGGTCATAAGCAGAGAGATCCAAAGGTGCTATATCAGTTTTGTTTGTAGGTCAGGGAGCAGGTCCCCAATACCCGTCCTTTACTCCCTCATTGTCAACATTGTCCCCAGTGATTCTAGCCTATCCTGTATCTACTACCCACCCATGTGGACAGCGTCCTCATATTGCCTCTGCCATATCTCTGCGCTTTGTTAGGCCATAGTTAGTTGCACTGCAGCTCAATCCCCCCCCCTCCACAGTACATTAAAGATGGATACTCATAACTCCCAGCAGGACAGTGTGACCTCCTCTCTCTGCCTTGTCATCACCTCACAGTTGGCTGCATTGGATTTTATTATCTCCCTCCTGAAATACAGTTAGTGGCATTCAATGAGACTCATCCTCCAGTATTTCCATTTAAACCCATTTATGCATACAAATAGTAGCTGGAATATCTCAAGCCTCAGCTGAGCTGTTTTCCATTGACACTAACAGCAGAAGTTCTACCTCCATGATTATTACCATGGGGATGTTCTTATTATACACATAGATAATGTATCAGAAAAGGCAAGTATTATACAGAGAAAGAACTT
>CM044433.1:179737999-179749228 GCA_024363595.1 Xenopus borealis | reverse complement strand
TAAATGTTAGCAAATCAGCCCCATAGTTGGTGTAATATGCAATTGGACTTTCTACCTTATAGCTTCTAATTCGCCCTATGTTTATCCTTTGAAAATGTGAAGTTTTTGTTCTTCCTATTAGCCTAATACTGTATTTGTAACATGTTCTCCACTTCAGCACTGAAATTCTAAACTTCCTGCAAATCTACTGATCCTTAAATATTTGTTTTACCTTGATCAAAAATCCAATACATGATATTTTGTTTTCTGCTAAAATGTAAATATCTGCCAGCATTCAGCCAGAATTCCCTGCTGCATATTTGCTCTGAACAGTTGGATTATCTGTTTGTCAAGTTAATAGCTCAATGCACAGGACAACTGTTCATTCACATGGCTTGTTATAGTGGTGGGATGAGGACTGTCTGTGTAACTTTCATAGTATCTGCAAGTCACACAAGTTTCCATGCCCTGGGCATAAGGCCTGGGGTAGTGTTTGATATCGAACCAACTCTAAGTTGGTTAGTAATGTTCCAAAGATGGCCATGCATGTGGTGATATGATGGACCAATACAAACCAATTAAGTGCGTACTACCCAACCATCACCCTCACAGAGGACCCCCTTAGATGCATTGTTGGCAGACCTTCCTATTATCCCATTTATTAGTACAGGCAGAAAATGAGATCTGCTGATGCTTACTTTAATGGCTTATCAAACCATTAATTAATGTAAGGCTACCTTGCAATTTATAACTGATTCATTTATTTAGTATGAATTTCTATAAAGCCATGTTCGAGCTACAGCGAAGAAACTATCTTTGAGTAATAAAGCCGCATGTGTGAATGTCAGCGGGGGCCTGCGGCACCCACGGGGGGTATAGTGAGGATCAAGGAGGAAGTCTTTATCCAGCGAGTCTTGGCGAAGTACAATTCAGGGGAAATCCAAAGAGAAGTCAAAGTCCAGGCAAAGGTTCAATAAGGCAGGCAGCAAGGTTTCAGAGTCAAGGACAGGCAAGGATCAGCAACAGGAATCAAAAACAAGAAGTCCAGCAAGCAGGAGACCCAGGAACACAATAGCTTAGAAGAGCTATACTCGGGCATTGAACCTGGGTCTCCGGCGTCCTTTTAACTTTGAATTTGGCGCAATTGCGCCTCTGGCACTGCGTGATGACGTCACGGCCGGCGCCGAAACCACGTGGCGGCCATGGGCGCCGCCATCTTGGATGCGCCGCCACGCAGGGAGGATGCGCCGCCCGGAGCTCCCGGGAATGCTCCGGGCGGCGTCCGTGACAGTGAATCAAAAATATCCACCAATGAGAAGAGGCACTGGTCATTACAGAGCAGGGTAAAAAGAAAATGGGACTACAATTGGCTGAAGGTGTGGCCAATAAGATGGAAATAATGCTTTTGTTCCAACTTTTAATTAGTGTCACTGTGGAAGAGCCCATTGTTAAGTGGGCAGTGTGTGTGGCCAACATTCCCAAAGCTCCAAGTGTATTGGAAGCTACAATTCCTGCCTAGAAATACATTAAATAATTGGTAGTGATGGGCAAATCTACCCAGTTATGCTTCGCCGAAAAATGTGTGAATTTCCAGCGAAACTCTCGAATTGGCGAAAAAATTCACAAAACGAGTCACGGCACGTTTTTGACGTGCATCACGTCGTTCTCGATGAGCGTGAGCCGTGTCAACTTCGTCGCGTCGTTTTCGACGCGCGTTTCGTCGTTTTCGTCGCGTTGGGTCAAAAACAATGCGCGCCTAGTTTTTTCGGTGAATTTTCACCAGGAGAAATTTCGCTGGCATTTCGCGAATTTATTCGCCAGCGGCGTATCGCTGGAATTCGCAGCGAATTCACCCATCACTAATAATTGGTCATTCCATTCCCAAAGGCCAAAAACCCCTTCTTCAGAGTAATAATGATGTTTGTAGTGAATTATATTACATTCCTTCTCTGTTTCTCTTCAAAGGAAATTATTCTAATTTTGAAGACATTTGTTAAAGTGGACCCATCACCCCAAAAAAATATTAAAAATCCTGTTTTATCACATTAGTCAAGCAAAATGAACATTAATTACACTATATAAATTATTTTAATCTTATTTTCTTCAATTTGGGAATTCATAATTATAACAAGCAGGCAGGAGCCATTTTGTGGACACTGTTATTAAGACAAGCCTTGTATCATCTCAGAATCTTGTTTGTGCACCAGAATGGGGGACCCGATGTCTATCCCCATGTTCTGGCTACACAATTAAATGGTTAAGAGAACTGGGGGAATGTGTGGAGAGCAGTGACATCTAGGAAGTGCTGAATGGAAAGTGAAAGTAATTATCTGCCCGCCTCTATGCCTAAGGCATAGATGAGTGGCAGACAATATTTGATTGACAGCTGAGATTTTTAAATGAGCTTAACAGCTAATAATGCTTTAATAAAAAATTTAAACTGGAATTCATGTTTAATTTGAAAAGGACTTTTATTATACAGATTTTTGTGTCTGGGTGACGGGTCCACTTTAAGGAATATTATCCAAAAGGGGAATTTGGCGTCCTTTATTTCTAGAAGAGTTTTTTCCAGTGACCCTATTTCTATAGGAATCCCCTTCACAGGCTTCTACAAATGCCCATCCCTAGAGAAACCATTGTCGAACTGTGTATGTTTAAGAGGAACCTTTTTATTTTCATTGTAAACTTTGCTTACAGTTTGGAAGATCCTGAGGCAAACACAAGAGGAAACAGATCCATCTTTCCTGGCACAGATTTCTCACACTGTGTTTTATGACTGAAGATACAGAGACCAAATGCTTAATGTATTATGAGAAATGCTTGACAGTGCATGAACCTGTAAAATGAGCAATTGCAATGGGAGCCACAAAGCCATCCCCAAACAAGGCTGTCTGTAATTCTCTTCAAGCCAACCAGCCGTGCTTTATGCTTTTTATCTTTCCTTCTCCAGAATGCTGAGGTTGGAACAGAGGAACACAAATAGGAAAAATCAAAGACAAAGGGAGAAAGAAATGATTGAAAATCTGCTTGTGTTGCTGTTTTTTTTTTTTTCATTTAAACTTTTTTAGAATTAGAAATTATCTTACATAAGGAAATGTGTTGCTCAATTTCTCCTCCCTTTTTAAGTGATTTGAGAAAAAGTAAATCGCAACAAAATATGCAATCGCTAATAGGCTTGAATTTTTAAAGTTCAAGGGGCAGATTTAGTAAGAGTTGAATTAAAAAATTCTATTCAAATTTTTTTGCTTCAAATTTCAAAATTTATCACACTTTGGCTGTTTGAAAAACTCGAATTCTACTATACCACCTAATACCTGCCAAGTTCATGTATAAGTTAATGGGAGAGGTCCAGGGAACAATTTGGACATGCTAGTAGCCTTCCTGACATTCAAGTTTTTTAGAAGAAAATGGGAATGGGAAAAACCCAATTCTAAGGGACAAATTTTCAAAATTCCCGTGAATGGATCTTAGCTCGATCAAATTTGATTGAATTACGATCATACGATTTAATCATATATTCATATGTACAAATTTGGCCTCTTCGATCATGGAATACCAAATTATCGAATAGATCGAATGATCGATAATTAGATCATTCAATGGTCGAAGAAATCAAAATTTTAAAAACCTTTGAATGCCTACTTTGCCAGACGGAAACTCCCGAATTGCAATAGAAGCCTATGGGAAATATCAAATATCAAGCAAAATGATAACTTAAAACTATTCGATAAGCATTCGATAGTCGTATGCTTATTGAATTTCGCATAGATTCGTAGGATTTTGGGTGAATTTTAGTAAATTTGCCCCTTCAAGAGTTTGAGTTTTCAACAGGGAAAAACTTGAATTGCTTTAATTATTCTCTGAATAATATCTCTGAAAAAAACTGGAACAACATGCAGGCTGTTAACATTTTCATATGGTTGAAGGGACCTCTGCCATTGATTCCTACATGACCTCGGCAGGTTGTAGATGGTGTATTTTCAGATTTAATCTATTTCCAGGGTCGGGATATAATAAACCTCACCTATTTAACCCAAAAATGTGAGAATTGACCAAAAAAAAAACCAAAAAAATCAAATTTTTGTGGAAAACACAACCTTAATAAACATGCCCCCTAAAATTCTAAAAATGATTGAGTTTTAGATAAATACAATAAGCATAAATGTTTATAGAAAAATTATATGTTAAAAATTTTAGTAAATTGGCCCCTTAGTATACTCTATCAAAAGCCTTAGCCTAGCCCAAGACCAGAAGACTACAACATTATTCTGAAACTAGCAAAATTATCGGCCTGCAAATCCATGTTCTAAACTGTTTTTACCATCACACCAGCTTGCACCAGTTTTATTCCAAATACAATTTTACTCATGCCTATTTTTTATGTGTTTAACTCAATGGGGTTGATTTGTTCAAATGAAAGATTATATTTTCCCCTGCAATTCAAGCTTTTTTCATGTTTTTTCATGTCAATTTTGAGATTTCGCAATTGAGAAAAATCTCAAAAAAGTAAAGTTTTAAATTTTAGTAGTTAAATCCTGGCAAGCTTATGCAGAAATCAATGGGAGTTGTAGATTTTTTAAAAATTACATGTTTTGCTGACTCATTGAGAATAACTATTAGAACGTGATTTAAGCGCAATCAAAGAGGTTCTGTTTTTTTAATTTAACAGATTTTGTTCTGATTCCAGTTATTTACTTTGAGTTAATTTTTAGTTCGAATTCTCAAAATCTTCTTTTCTGAGTAAAAATAATATCTTAGTTGGTAGATGGATTTGTCATCTGGAGTGGCCAACAGACCCTTCAGCAACAATGCCACATCAAAATCAATGCTTTCTTCCAGCTGGTGCATAGTAAAAGCAGTTTAGAGAGAATCCTTTTTTTAAAAAAATCTTAGATTGTAAAATTTACAATAATGTTAGGGCAGTGAAAAGGTGAGAAACTGTATCTGAATTAGTTTGTGGGAGCCTGGCACCAACAAACAAGCAGAATAACAGGTGATGTGTGGTGGCATCTTGCCCAGCAGCGCTTCCTTCTTCCAGCTGACTGCAGTGACTAACGTTGGAGAGGATCAATAAAAAGCAGAGTTTCGAGTAAATAGCCTTTCTTGTGTTAACCAAGTGCAAATTTAGATTTTATTTGCTTTGAATCTTGACTATTATGGCCCATAAACTGCACATTTACTTAAGGTTCTCCATGGTGCCATATGAACCTTTTGTAGTTCTCAGTTCAAGGTACAGTAAGTGAACCTTGAGCTACAGATTAACTATATATGATACTTTATCATATACAGTCTATTTAGTAAATTATTAGGAAATCACTGTGTAAAAGCAGGAAATGGCTACTTTAAATCTACTCATAATTGCTTCTCTATTGTCCTTGTGTCCATATGTTCATTTGGGCACAAATACCGAGCTGAGAGGGAGAAATAAAAGAGATTAGGATGGCTGAGATCACTGAGCCAGAATGCATTACTGTTAGGTTTCAAGTAGTGATTCATTGGATGGATCTTGAAATTGTTTACAGATTCTTTTATCAAGAAAATTACCCAAAATACCTAGTTAAAGAGCACAATATGTACTATTCAATCTGTGCTTAAATGGGCAACATATGGCTGCATGCAGTATGAGCCCAAGAAATAAGGAGTGTAATAGAAATACGTACTCGTATACAATCTATTTGTATTCATGAACATCAGGGGAAGGTAATTAGGCATTTAGGGAGGTTAAGTAAAGACAGTTTCTACATAGGTTCAATTGTAGTATTTCAGGGAAAATTTCATGTATAATACCAAATAACACATTATTCAGTGATAATATACCTCCTGGAACAACTTGTAGGATAATTGTGCTCCCAGCTTCATGAATAATACCCCAGAACACATGGCAAGAGATATATGGTGCCAATTCTGTGTTCAATACCACAGAACACAAGGATTAATAAACTGTAAATTTTATTTAGAATACCCCAGAACTGGAAGGACTTACGTTCACCCTGGTGGTCTAGTGGTTGTGCCACGAGCACGCGGGAGCGTTCCCCATGCTTCGGTCGGAGACGCTCGCCGCATGCATCCTCTCTCCTCCAGCACCGGTCTTCCTATGGCGTGTGCGCCGGCGCACTTCCGGGTTTATGCGCCGGCGTGATGACGTCACGCGCAATGGCGTCAATTTCAAATAGTATATAAGGGGATCTTAGTGTACAGATCATTGCCCGTTGTTAGGTTCTATTAGCTAGTTCCTGGGTGCTATTACTATTGATTCCTGTTTATTCTCCTGGTATTGACCCTTGCTTTGCCTGACTATTCTAATATCTCCAATCCTGACCTCTTGCCTGTCCTCTGACCATTCTGATATCTCTATTCCTGACCTTTTGCCTGTCCGTTACTATTCTACACTCTCCTATCCTGATCCTGGCCTGTCTGACTAATCTACCCAGCTTGTGCTGGTCCGGCCCGCCTGTTCCACTTGGTGGTATTCTTCACCCAGTATCCTTGGTGAGACGACCGTGCCCCTATGCTAGCCAGAACTCTTAGCTTTGCACCTCTCGATAAGTCCAGGTGGCATCTGAGTAAGCTGAGGGCTCCTCCCGAGGCCAAAGGCGGTCACTTAACTGGTGAAGCTGAGCTGAGACCAAGGTGCTTAGCAATTGTTCTGGTTTTGGGTGCTGTTCGTGACAAGAACACATAGCAGGCAAACACAGTGCCAATTCTATATATAATACCCCCAGAACACATGGCAGGACAAATGCAGTGCCAGTTCCATGTATAATACCCCAGAACACATGGCAGGATAAATACAGTGTCAATTCTATGTATAATACCCCAGAACACATGACAGGATAAATAGTGCCAATTCCATGTTTAATACCGCAGAACACACAACAGGATAAATCCTGTGTCAATTCCTTGTACACTACCCCAGAACACATGGTTAGAGATGGGCAATTTGACCCGTTTCGCTTCGGCAAAAATTAGCTGCCAGTGAAAATTTGCACAACGCCATTCAAGTCCATAGGCATAATTTCTGCAGTGAAACACGGCATTAAAAAAAAATCGCTCATGCCTACACATGGCAGGATAAATACAGTGCCAATTCCATGTATAATGCCCCAAAATACACAAAAGGATACATTCCAGTTCCATGTATAATATCCCATAACCCATGCATGATAAATACAGTGCCAATTCCATGTAGAAAACCCCAGAACACATGGCGGGATAAATACAGTGCCTATTCCATGTATAGTATAATGCCCCAGAACACAAAAAAGGATAAATACAGTGGCCAATTCCATGTATAATGCCCCAGAACACAAAAAAGGATAAATACAGTGCCAATTCCATGTATAATGTCCCAAAATACGCAAAGGGATAAATACAGTGCCTATTTCATGTATAATATCCCAGAATTCAAGCAAGATAAATACAGTGCCAATTGCATGTATAATACCCCAGAACACACGAAAGGATAAATACAGTGTCAATTCCATGCATAATATCCAAGAACCCAGGTTAGACAAAAACAGTGCCAATTCCATGTATAATACCAGTGAAAACACGGCAAGATAAATACAGTGGCAATTCCATGTATAATATCCCAGAACCTATGCAAGATAAATACAGTGCCAATTCCATGTATAATACCCCAGAACACACAGCAGGATAAATACAGTGCCAATTCCATGTATAATACCCCAGAACACACGGCAGTACAAATTCAGTGCCAATTCCACTTATAAAACCCAGAACACACGGCAGGATTAAAAGTTTTGCAGAGAGTCTGCTGGAGTTCTCTTCCCTTTACTGTTCTAATCTACTGACACAGTGGAGTTGTTGACACAGAGCAACTTAATTGGATGCAGAACATTCAATTCCTCATCAGCTGTACAGATCACAAACAACCCTTTACATTGGACCAAAATACAGTGCCAATTCCCTGTATAATACCCCAGAGCACACAGCAGGATAAATACAGTGATAGTTCCATATATAGTTGTGCATCCAGTGCCTTTTCTTCTTTTTCAGCTTTAAATGGCTGCCCCCACTACAGTTCTGTTTTTGAAGCAAACACGCTAGTTGTACCAGTGCAGGGCAGGGGCAACGGTACATTATATTTTAGACATTTTTTTTTTGTGCTACTGTTCCTTTAATGAGCTAATGCAGAATATAGCTGTACAGTATATTGCCCCCTGCTCAAATGTGTATGCTTTTGCAATTAAAACTTTAAAGTCTGTTTTCTATTGCTGCCCCCTCATTTATTTAAAGGATATATTTACAAATAGTATGCTATTTATTTAGCCAAATCAGTGTTAATGGCTTTCCTAGGATTTTGGATCATCCAAGGTGGTAACCTAGTGTGAAATGAAATTAGCGTATGACTCATTTGAATGCTAAAACATTTAACTGGCTTATTTGTGCTGCACTGAATAATGTATTTTACTCCTTGATACTAGCAGTGTTAAACTGCAACAACATTTTGACACCTTATTTATTGTTGCTCACAAAGTATAAAATTGAATTATTTTCAATCTATTATTTACACCCCGATTGATTAGGTTATATTTTCTCAAACTGTAAGACTGGTTTACCCTAGGGGAGACGTACTGTAGTAGAGGTGTGGGCAGCCTAAAGGAGACAAAGACTGGGAGGCCCATTTATTAAAAGTTGAATTTTAGTGGCATTAGAGGTTTTTGTAACCACAATTAAACACTATGGGGGTTATGTAATAAAAGGCACTAAGTTTGCCCAAGAGCAGTAACTCGTAGCAACCAATCAGAAGCTAGAATGTAGCAGTCACCTGTTTAAAAGCAAAGATCCTAGTGGTTGCTATGGGTTACTGCTCCTGGGCAAACTTAGTGCCTTTTATTGCATATGGGGGTATTTCTGTAAAATACTGAACGAACCAAAAAAATCTCTAAACATTTGAGTTTTTCAGACAATTACAAGCAAAGAAAAAATCGAAATTGCTTAAAAAAAAAAAAAAAAGATTTTTCATGGGTTTTATACTTAATTAACATTTTTATGAGAAAAAAAATATGATTCATGAGATTATAGAAATTTTAATAAATAGGCCCTTTAGATTCCAGATTTATATAATCACGCTTTCTGCTTTAGGTCTTTTGGCACCAAATAGGTATTTACCCCCAGACTATAATGAGCACAGTTTGGGCTCCACCCATTTGGGTTGCGTTATCCAATATGGATGTGGCTAGTGGTGCAAAGTGGTGTGACCCACATGGACTAGTGACCCCAGGACTAGTGATGGGCGAATCTCACCACTCGGCAAAAAATTTGCGAAACGAGTCGCGCGTCATTTTTTGACGCGCGTCGCGTCAATCGCGGCGCGTCGTTTCCGACATTTTCGGTGCGCGTTGCGTCGTTTTCGACGCATCGCGTCAAAAACGATGCGCAACTCGTTTTTTTTGGCAAATTTTTGCTGCCGAATTTTTGCTGGCGTTTTACGAATTTATTCGCCAGCGGGAATTCGCCGCAAATTCGCCCATCACTATCCAGGACACTAAGGAGTGAGACTATGGGGTATATTTATCAAAGAGTGAAGTTATGAATGAAGTTCTGCCACTAGAGGGAAATTCCGCCGCTCTCCATTCATTTCTATGGGATTTTTAAAGGCGTAATTATCAAAGGGTGAACTTTCACTTCACCCATTGATAAATAGGCCTTTCAAAATCCCATAGAAATGAATGGGGAGCGGCGGAATTTCCTTCTAGTGGCGGAAGTTCACTCTTTGATAAATTTACCCCTATAAGAGAGAGAAGAGGTGCCATCAGCCAAACATAGATAGGAACACCTTTACATTTTAGTCGCCTTGTCCTTTAAGTACAGAATATACAAGGTCGTAGCTTTGTTCTTTCCTCCTCAAAGACTTTTTGAACAGACAGGATCTGCCATAAAATGGAGTTTGCAGATGATTTTGGTTAAATCATCCTGCTAATACTTCCCTTTGTATGCAGAGCAAGAGGCAAACCCAGAGAGCAAAGTGCGTACTTTACCAGATAATAAGAATTCATGATGCACTTACATTAGCCGACTTGCACATCCCTGTGAATACTAATGGCGCTATAAAGAGTGTTGGATATTCAGATGGATGTTGAAGTGCTGTAGAGCATTCACATCACTGTCAGGAACCATAGAACTATAGTTTTTAAAAAAGTTCATTTAGTACTTTAGACTGGAATTGCCCAAAGGCTTAAAGGAAACAAAAATTGTCAACTATTGGTCACAAGTTCCTTCTACTGCTTCAGATAATTCAGCTCAAGGATTAGCGCCCAATGTGAGTTTGTTAGCTCCTGAAGACCATCTAAATGGTCTAAATCATCTAAATGTCATCACAGTAGCTGCCATTCATGGAACGGGCTGAGAGACTGGCACTCCGAGAATTGGTTCGTTTATTGGGCCTCTCATAAAGAAGGAGATGTCCTCTATAAAATAAACCTGTTCTCAGACGTCCATGAAGGCCCATGTCAGGGCAAAACTAAGTTAAACATGACATACCCTCTCCACTACACTATTGTCACTTACAGATGGCGCTTGCCAACCCAACTAATTTCCTAGGATATCCAAGGTGCTTGCATTTTTCTGAGCCAATTACAGGGGATTCATATTGAAGATCGGATGAACTTTTTTGGCACGATTATCTTAAGAGTTCAACATACTTTGAGGCATTTATTCAAAGGTTTCCATTTTGGAATCAACCTCAAAAGATCTAACTAACTTGACTATCCTGATTTAGCCATTACTCTTTCCAATACTGATTAAACCAACAGGAGCCCTAAAAGACAAGGGTTATTTAATGCATCAGGTACTTGTGAGATCTTACATCCAATTTTAATTTGTATTTTTGGATACCAGGGTCCAGCGACCTCCAGTCAAACAGATACAGACTGTAGAGTTGGAAGGCTAATTACTAAAGAACCATACAAAATAAATAATGACATGCAAATGACAGCTGTTTCAATACTGTACCATAATATAATAAAACCTATATAAAGTGCCCTTAGCTGAATAAGTGTCACATCTGGGTCTGATATATGTCTCGGGTTTTGAATGTTCACTACAGACTCTATCCGTGTAAAGTGATGGATTCCTTTCATTATCTCTTGTGCATTCTCTTCCAGCTTTGATATGTAAGTTTTATATCAGTAAAATGTTTCTTCATTTCTTTCAGAGTACGCTCGATTTGAGGCCAAAATCCATGATCTACGCGAACAGATGATGAATCACAGTATGAGTTCTGGG